>JAJSZK010001045.1:568277-741967 GCA_022985045.1 Macadamia tetraphylla | reverse complement strand
CCCCATAGGCGGGCCCCTCGGGATTTTGTGGTCGACCGACCAGCGAGGACCCCAAGGTACCTCGGGCATTACTACGGATCTAATCGTACCATCGTATCCTTGTACGGAACATATCACACCATATTGGTTAAACACCATAGATTGATTTAGGCACACAATCATATGCCATTAGGTGAGGTGTTGTAGTGTATGATAGCACGTAAATTAATCATAGTTTAATTCTAAGATCTGGAAGTCCACCTCATGCATGCTAATGGTCCCACTCAACCATAGCCCATTGATCATAGGACTAATTTCCACCATAAAACCAATGAAATCACAATAGGAGTAGAGAAGGGAAAGGAAAGAAAGAAAAAAAAAATTTCAAATTTTCAATTTTCCCTTCTGCCCAAACCGGTGGGATGAACCGGCGGGTAGGGACCGCGGTCGACCCTGGTCCCGACCTCAAACCGGCGGGTGTCACGGCGGGTAGGGACCCTGTCAGACCCGTCGGTCTGCCGAGATTAAGACGTGAACAGGGCCAAAAAGGCCCTGTTTTGTCAGTCACTCTCCCTCTCTCCCTTCTCTTACTTCCTTTTCCTCTTGGACGATTTTGGGAGGTTACCCGGCGCTTCCACTCGCGAGTCTACTCACCCACTCGACGCTTTAGAGAGGATTCAACTCGTCATCATCCAAGTAAGTTCTTCTTCCTCTTCGTTTTCCAGAATTTCAAATTGGGTGAATTACTTGAATAGGATTTACTTTTTAGGCTTTCTTTCTCTATTTATCACCGTAGAAAAGTATTATCATGTGTTTGTGATGATTCCTTGTGCTCATTTGTAGTTTATAGGATTCATCACTCTTTATTTGGAAAAAAACCCCAAATTGATCCCCTAGGTTCCCAAATTTGGGGTTTCTTCAATCCTTCTTTTTGTTCAAATTGCGACCCCTTTGTAATGCATTCCGCTTGTTTTATGCTAGACATGAGTTAGATTTCATTGAATCATCATTATGCTTGAAATCCTCATGCATTTTCATGAAAAATCCCTATTTTGGCATTGGTTTCCTTGATTTTCATCCATACTTGTACTCATGGAATTCCGTAGTCCATTTGGGGTATATTCTTGCAATTCCATCATCCCATCACTATGGCATTTCATTCTAGACCTAGGGTTTCAAGCTTTCCTCCATTCTACTCCAATTTGCGCAATGGACTTGAATTTCCCCATTTCATTCATGCCTATGGCTTTTCCTGTCCTTTGCTGTCATTTTACTGTTTTGGCACGTTTCCATGCGTTGCCATCACCATATTTCATGTCATAAGTTTTCTATCATTCCTAGATCATTGCCGTTCCCGTTTTTGCATAAACTAGGTTTTGGGTTTCCTTCTTTAATCTTTTGTCTTTTCTTCTGTACTAACCCAACCTTCTTTACTTATTGTCGGGATGTCTTCACGCGCCGCGAGGACCCTCTTCCTCGGTGTTCGACGCAAGACCACCGCCTCTAAGCGGAAAAGTGCGGAGACCGCACTTCAGCTCATCGCACAGGAGACTGCACGCTCGATCGACCCTTGACTACGATGAGAGCACTTCACTAGTGCGAGGCGCAGACCAAATGGCCTATCTTCTGAAGGGGCGGTGTTGATGGAAAAGACCGTGGTAGTCGAGGACTTCCACAAGGCCCGGCTGGGAGAGGTTCTCGGCATTGGGTGGGACACTATTCTTCGAGTGGACCGACCGTACTACGATCAGCTCGTCCGTCGGTTTTATTGCAACCTCGAGGTGTCGTGTCGATCAGGGAACTCCTTGTCGGCACTGGTGAGGGAGTGGATATCCAGTGACGGTAGACACCAGGCGATTCAGGCATATCGGCGGTGGGACACCGATGTCTGATCCCCGGAGTAGGCCTCGGGGACCGTTCATGAGCATGGAGGCGCGGACTTCATCTGAGACCATCTGCGGCGCCGTCGTCCGAGTCCGAGACATCTTTCTTCCACGAGGTCCGTCTCTTCGCCGGTTGATCCGTTCAACTGCTCCCGAGGAGGTCATCGGAACAGTAGGTTTCATGGCGGCCTTCATAGCATTTTGTATTGTCACGGCCGCCGAGAGGCGGGGAGCACTTGTGCCTTCCTATATCATTCTCCGGCGATGGAGCACCATGCTTCCCACCCGAGGCGGAGGATTCCCCTCGGCGAGGTCCTCACGGGATCTTGAGTTCTTGAGGTGGATCTGGCGGAGAGGAGGGAAGACTCCGGCCGATAGGTTCGATCGGGCAACCTCTTGAAGATGGGTCTCCATACCCTCATGGATTCACCTCCGAGATCGGGAGCTCGGAGAGGTAGAGTGGGAGGGCCGCCCAGAGAGGATGTCCTCATGGAGGAGGAGTCCAGCGAGGAGGGCGAGGACTCGTTCCTCAAGGCGAGGAGGATCGATGGGTGGTGGCATCCCGAGGAGCGCCTCGAGTCGAGAGGTCCGGGTCCTAGTTCTTGGGCTGCAGCCCCACCATCGGAGCCCCACCACAGGAGTGGTGACTATGACTATGAGGATAAGACAGCCTCCATGCGGGCATTGCAGGATGGCGAGTCAGATCTTGAGGCGGCTAGGCGAGATTGCCTCGCGAGACCACCTTGGAGGATTCCTTCCAGTAGGTTGGGTCGAGGACTTGGATACGGGCCACCGCCATCTCGCAGATTATGGCGGCTGGAGGAGATGCGATTGGTGAACACGAGGTTAGATTATTACGATCACCACTTGACTTTAACTCCGGGCCTCCAGTGAGCGTGGTGATCATCGGCGAGCGATGCGCGACCAGTGAGGCTTAGCTTGACCACCCAGCTATTTATCCATTTTTTTTCCTCTTTTGTAGACCTTGTAGATTTATTTCTTCTCATTCCTTGTAATTGCGATGTAACTTGAATTTCATTTATGGAATGAAACATCTTTGGATATTGGACTATTATAATGTTTTCATATGTGGAGTTCCTGTGTGGTTTTGTGGTGATGTGACTTTTCTATTTGTGTTCTTTGTTATATTATTATCTGTTGTTTATCAGGTTTTGTGTAAAATTTTTGGAAATCCCACTTTACGCCGTTATGCTGCCGAAATTTCGTCGAAATAGTACTTTATAGGTTATAGTACCCACCTAATTACCCTTTATCTACACTCACGCATGCCATGAATGCCACTTATAATATAACTCCATTTTTATACTTTCTTTCTTTGACTTTTAGTCTTTAAGCTTTTATCTTTACCCAACCCATTTTCCTATTATAAAGTCTACGGATTCTAATGGTATCTTTGTGAGTGGAGCGAGCATCACGCTCTGATACAACGATGTCACACCGTTCACCACGAACGGCGGTGACGAGTTAACACCGTTAACCCAAACTGCCGGATCATCGAATCGTATTCCACCACAGCATACACATACTAACATCAATTCATCAGATCAGCGGAAGACTAAGTTTTACCTGTAAATAATTCCCATATACCTGATACCCAAAAGGTGATACCATAATTATATACATTTGGGCCCGAAGGCATAATATATACACAAAAAGAATAAAGTTCGAATATCAAATATATATACAGGAATTCATCAAAATCATCAGAGTACACAGCTCGGCTCGGTCTCAAGGCTGGAGCTCAGCTCGGCCTCGAAGCTCTGTCCCACAGCAGCTCTCACTGTCTACGCCGTGCTCAAACTCCTCGAGGTCCACAGGTCCTCCTCGAGGAAACTTCGTTGGGACCCACCCCATGCTCCTCGGATGCATGACCGCAAAATCATCTAAAAGGGGTGTATCGTGGAATGAGCTCACTAGCTCGCAAGTAGAGAGGTGGACCACAAACACGGTCACACATCACAACACATCATATGCACTACATGTCATGCAAGTCATTTTAAATCACACACACCTAATCAACATTACTAAGTCTTTGGTTTTAGTGCTACTACAACCACAGTGCGCGTATACTCCGGGTACGAGCCGCGAACTCCCTCCCGCGATACGCCCATAGGGCTGTTGGAGAAGGCCCACCGTGAGTACTCGGAAAAATAAAGACAATGCCGTCCACCGGCTCTCAACAGAAAAGTAAATAAATTAAATGGCAGGTCTTGACTCGGCAATTTAAAAGCGATCGATTGGCCCTCTTGAAATACCACCGGGGTTGCCGACTGTCCTACATGACTCGCCGGGCGTAATGCCTAACCGCCACAGTGTCCGACAACCGCGACCCCTGCTTCCCCCCAAATGGCAACCCAACACCTCAACCCCTGTTGGGAAGGGTCGTAGCACGGGATAGTGAAAATCCTAATACCGCATGCTCCTATATGTATTACGACTGCATAGTGCCTCCGTGTCCCATACCACGGGCCACCAATGCACTCGTTTCCAAGCCGACCACGGCATCTAGTCTATCAATGCATTATGCAACATGATGTCCACATTCAACATATAACATCTCATTCAATTTGCATTTTGAAAAGTAAACATAGCATATATGCGCATCAATGAGTGGAATGACTAATCTATATAGCACATTCATGATGACATGACTAGATTAGATATAGTTATATGAATGCCAAACAAATGCCTTGAAACAAGGCCAAACGTCCTCTCTCCACTTACCTGTAGCGTACAAGGATTCCCGTTCGGTACGAGCGAGATCCGGAGCGAATCGGGTATGAGTTGGTGAACCTAACATAATTGAGCGGGGTTAGTACTTCACCATTTTAGAATCAAAATTAATGAAATCCGACTTCAAAATCGTGTTTAGAACGTCGAAAGAAGGTCCCACGTCCGATTTGGGCTCGATCGGACCTAAAAATCACATTCTGGCCACTCGGGTGGGTCACTCAGGTGGGTGGTCTACCCACCGGTCCTACCCGCCGGTTTGGGACCGGCGGGTATGGACCCGCCGGTAGGACCCGCCGGTCCTACCCGCCGGTTTGGCCAGAACCCTTCTGGTCCTCTCAGGTGGGTGTCTCAGGTGGGTTGCCTACCCACCGGTCCTACCCGCCGATTTTGGCGGAAAAACCCCAGTTTCTTCTCAACTTCCTCCATTCCTTGGGGACCCAAATGGGGCTTTTCTCAACCCATTCTTCACACCTTTAAAGTCCTATAGGATGGTTCTAGCTTAGATCTAAGTTAGATTCAAGTGAGGGGAACCATCTTACCTTCTTTGCTCAAGAATGACTTCAAACCCTCCAAATCACTTCCAACTCACAATGCTCCTTCTACCTTGTCAATATCTCTTCAAATCCTTCAAGATCAACACATAAATCATCTATTAAGCCTTAGATTCATCATTTCAAAGTGTGTTTACAAGATCTTAAGAAACCATACTCGAATCAAGGGTTTAAAGCGTGGGTATGGTTAATGTTCATAAAACCCACTTTTCTTACCTCCAACTATAGATCTCAAGTTGAAGATTACTCTCCGCACGGAGTGGCAAGATCGAGCTTGGTAGCCGCTGAAATCCTTCCTTTCTTCCTCTTCCTTCCTTCTTCCCTTTCTTTTCTCTCTCCTCTTTACTTTTCTCACCAAACGTACGAGGGTAATAAATGGAAAGAAGGAAATCATAAAGTCTTATATACTATTCCTAATTAAGTGAATAGTGTCGGATGGGTCACTCAGATGGGTGGGTGTACCCACCTGTCATACCCATCCGAGAGTCAAAACTTGGGATTTTGACCGGCTCGGACCTCGGCTCAAACCCCACTCCAGGCATACATTGTAGCCTACGTATATATATCTTAAAATACAGATATAATACCTGTTTTATCCGTACATAGCCTTATGGTAGGTGCATGTACACGGTTTGGGCACTCCCGTCACTTCTGGCACTGGCTCGGACTTGTCGGGCCAGCCGGTGTTTAAGGTCACCCGTGCCATCATAGCCCATAAGGAACCCGCTCTAACATCCTCTGGCTCGGTTCCTGCATGGTTAAACCGGTTAAACCGCGAAATCAGACCGGGTCTAAGAAGCGGGATATTACACAGGATTTGTCAGTTGTGAGACAATCCCTTCAGAAGTGAGATATCCTTTGAATTGGTCTGACAAATATTCTCCTCCTCGATCTGATCAAAGGGACATGATGCGTTTACTTTCGACTTCTACCTAAAACTCCTTGAACTTTCCAAAGCTTTCAGACTTTTTACGCATGAAATATGTATAGCCATACCTAGAATACTCGTCAGTGAATGTAACAAAGTATTAAAAACCATATCTCGCCTAAATATTCATGGGTCCACACACATCAGTATGTATAAGTTATAATAAACTATTGGCTCTCTTGCCTTTATTACTAAAGAGTTTCTTGGTCATTTTACCTTGTAGGCATGATTCACAAGTTAGGTAAGGTTCAAATTTTAAACTTTCTAATGGTCCATCCTTGACTAACCTATTAATCCTTTCCATGTTAACATAACCTAACCAGAGATGCCATAGGTATATAGAACTCACTAGAGCTCTTTTACATTTCAAATCAATATTTGAAACCTCATTCATTTTCACAGGAGAATCTAGAAAATACAAACCACTTTGCATATATCCAGAAATAATAAGTTTATTATTAAAACGAACAGTGAGAACAGTATTAAAGGAAAAAGAATAACAATATTTAACTAATTTGGAGACAGAAATAATGTTCCTTTTAAAAGAAGGAACATGATAATAATCATTTAATAAAATAGAATTAGAATCAAATTCTAAACTAAAGTCTCTGATAGCCATTGCCATAGCTTCAGCTCCAATGCCCATCCTTAGCTGCACTTAATTCCTATCAAGTCTTCTTGTTATTTTGAACCCCTGCAACATATTATAAATGTGGACAGTGGATCCAATATCCACCAACCATGATTTGGATTGTTTAATAGATAAGCTTGACTTATAAACAATAAGAGTAGTAAAATTATTTTCTTTAGGAGTTTCTGTGATACCCTACTTTTTAAACCCGGTCTAATTACACAGTTGACCCGGTTTAACCATGCAGGACCCGAACCAGAGAGGGTTAATGGGGGTTCCTTATGGACCATGATGGCGAGGGTGACTTTGAACACAGGTTGGCCAGACAAGTCCGAGTTAGTGCCAGAGGAGACGGGTGTACCCAAGCCGTGCACGCGCACGTATCATAAGGCCATGTACGGGTAATGCTAGTATGTAGTCGTATCCTAGAGCGCATACATATAATATACCTTATGCCGAGAGTCGAATTCCATCAAAAACCCACTTGTTGGCCCATTTTCGGCCCTCAGGTGGGCGGTCACAGGTGGGCGCATCCTCCCACCTGAGTGACCCACCCATGTGGTTACTAGTTGTTTTAGAAAGTATAAATAGAATTATTGTGTTTTTCATTTTCTCATTTATTACATAATGGAGTTTGGTGAGAAGAGTAACGAGGAGAGAGAAAAGAAGGGAAAAAGAGAAAGGAGAAGAGGAAAGGGGAAGGAAGAGGAAGAAGAAAGGGATTTAAGCGGCGCTAAGGTTCAATCTTTCCATTCCGACGCCGGAAGAGTGATCCCCAACACGAGATCTACGATTGGAGGTGAGCAAAGGCTATGTTTCTTAAACTTTCACCAAACCCAAGTAAAACCCTTGATTTGGGAAGAGTTCCTTGAGATCTTGTAAATCCCACTTGAGATGATGAATCTAAGGTTTAATAGATAGTTTATGTGTTGATTTTGAAGGATTTGAAGAAGTGTTTGCAAGGTTGGAGAAGCATTGGTGATTCTTGAGCAAGGAAGTGATTTTTGGGGTTTTGATAGAGTTCTTGAGCAAAGAAGGTTAGATGGCTTCCCAATCCTTAAATCTAACTTAGATCTAGGTTAGAATCATCTTATAAGACCTTGAATGTGTGGAAAATGTGATTGGAAAAACCCCATTTGATTCCCCAAAGGTCGGGGGAAAGTTTCAGTGAAAAACGTATTTTTCCGCCCTCTCAGATGGGCTGAGACCGGTGGGCCCCACAGCCCGCCTGACGGCACCCGCCTGAGAGGGTAGGCCCTCGGGCCCACCGGTGGGCCAACCAGTGGGCCAATCGATGGGCTGACCGGTGGGTCGACCTGCCCGTTGGTCATGACCCGGCCCTCGATCCCCACCAGTGGGCTGATCGGCGGGCCGACCTACCCATCGGCCATGATAGGTGTGTCGACCCGCCCACCTGAGATGATCGGTGAGCCGTGACAGGTGGGCTGTCTTACCCACCCGAGAGGCCCCCAACATGATTTTTTTGTCCGAATGGACCCAAAACGGACGTGCAACCTTCTTTTATGATTCTAAACATGATTTTATCATAAAATATTATTAGTTTTGACCCCAAAGTGGTGAAATTCTAACCCCATTCACTTATGATAGGTTCACAAAAATTTACGTTTCTCGCGCCGGATCTCACCCGTACCGGGCGTGAGTCTTTGTACACAACAAGTAAGTGGCGAGAGGATGTTTGACTTTATTTTAAGGCTTGTTTGGCATCATTCAATTGTATCTAGACTAGCCATGTCATCATGCAAATTATGTGTAGCTTAGTCATCCTCATATGATTATGACATGTGTGTTGTGTTTTACTTTCTCAATGCTAAATGATTGATGTGCTTATGTGATGAATGATGGGATCGCTGTGCATGATGCATTATTAGACTGGATGCTATAGTCGGCTTGGAAATGAATGCATTGGTGGCTCGTGGAATGGGACGCGGTGGCACTATACGATCGTACTATGTCATATAGGAGCATACGATTTAGGGTTATCATCTTCTCGTGCTACGACCCTTCCCAACAGGGGTTGAGGTGTTGGGTTACCATTTGGGGGGAAGCAGTGATCGCGGTTATCGGGTCACTCTGGCAGTAAGACATATGCTCGGCTGGTCATTAGGATAGTCGGTAACCTCAGTGGTATATTCAAGAGGGCCAATCGTACTGCTTTTAAATTGCTGGAGTCAGCACCTTTACTTTCGGTCATTTACTTTTATGTTGAGAGCCGGTAGTCGTCATGCTTTAATTTTCTGAGTACTCACGGTGGGCCTTCTCCGAATGCCCTATGGGCGTATCGTGGGATGGAGTTCGTGGCTCATCCCCGGAGTATATGCGCACTGTGGTTGTAGTAGCACTAAACCCAAGACTCAGTAATGTTGTTTAGGTGGATGTGATTTAAAATGAATTGCATAGCATATAGTGCATATGGCTGTGGTTGTTGTGTGGATTGTTGTGTGGTCCTTCTTTTCACTTACTGAGCTAGTGAGCTCATCCCACATGTGCACCTCTTTTAGATGATTTTGCAGGTCACCAGCCTGAAGATCAAGGGTCGGGCCCCAGTTGAATTCCCGAAGAGGTTGGTGGGTCCCAGGAATATGGCTGATCGGATTGCTCGTCGAGGTTGTCTTGTGGGACCTGCGATGGCGTCGTATAGGGTCTTACTTTTTGATTCTTTTGATGACCCTTTTTTGTGTACTTGATACGTGAATTGTTATTCTTTTTGTGTAAATATCATGCCTGCGGGCCCACATGTATTTATCTATATACTACAATTTGGGTATCAAGTATATTGGAGGTATTTACAAGTAAATTAAGTCTTTCCCTGAACTTTTAAACGTTTATCTTAGATGTGTGTATACTATGGTTGGGTACTGTATCAGATGATCCTGGCAGGTTTGGGTTAACCGGAGTTAACCCAGTCACCGGTTTAGTTCTGTGTGAACGGGGTGTGACAACGGTGGTATCAGAGCGTGATGCTCTATTCACTCACAGCATACCATTTAGACCCCATAGAATCTGTAATAGGAAATGAGATTGGGTAAATGTAAAAACTTTAAAGAGTTAAAAGGCAAAGAAAGAAAGTAATAATAATGGTTGCATTTGATTATTGCATTTCATGGCATGCATTAGAGAAGGTTTACTGGGAATAAATAAAAGATTTTTTATTTGATTTCATAACCCATCGAGTACAAATTTAATGAAATTTCGACAGCATAACGACGCTAAAACAAGATTTCCAAAATTTTTTCACACACAAGCACCTGATAGACAACATATATATATACCAATAAGCATAATTGATAAAGGCTAACTAATGATGCTACAACTAAATTACAATAAGTTATCAAGCGTACAAAACTAACCACAAGTCACCAACAAAACATAACACCCCACAAGCAAGTCCAATTACAGAGAAAAGTACAACATAAAAAAAAAAAAAAAATATATATATATATATAATAATAATAAACAACATGGAGACAAGTGAAGAGCTGATGTAGACGGGTGAGCTAAGTCCTCAAAGACCCTTGTCATCGTCTAACTCTACCACTCCATCCCTCCTAGGTCTCGATCTAACATTGAGCCGATGGTCATAGTAATCAAACCTTGAGTTCACCAGTTGTACATCCCTCCGGAGTCGGGAAAAATCCGCTGAAATAGCATTGGCCGTTGTGTCCAAATCCTCGCCCAACCTTAGGAAGGAACTCTCTAATGTAGCCTGCCTTTCTAAGATGTTTTCCTCTCTGGTAGCACTCTCATCTAGTCTTCTCAAAAGCTGATCTTGCCCATCTTTTAAGGCCCTCATAGTAGCCATCATACTCTCAAAGTCAAATGCACCGCTCTCAGGTGGTGGGGCTCTATGCTGTGGGCCTGCAGCCCTTGCAAAGTCAGGATCAGCACCTCTCGAATCAAGAGGCTCCTCCTCGAGGATATCCTCATCCAGAAAATCCTCCTCCTCGAACTAAGGAAAATAATCCTCATCCTCCTCACTAGTTTCCTCCTCCATGGGAACATCCTCCCTATGGGCATTCCTCCTGTCCCTGCCTCTCTGAGCCCCTTCTCTCTGAGGTACATCCATAAGAGCTTTGTGACCCATCTTCAGTAGGTTTCTCCTGTCAAATTTGTCCGCTGGAGTCTTTCCCTCTTCACCACTCAAATCCACCCCAAAGAACTCAAAGATCCTGGTGAGGATCCTACCATATGGGAAACCTCCGTCCTCGGGGTGTGAGGTATGATGCTCCATGGTCTTGAGTATGATGTAGGGCAACCATAAGTGCTCGGCACCTCCCTCCAAGGCCTTATAGATGCAGAAAGCTATGTAGGCCACCATGAAGCCTACTTGGTTACGGTGACCTCCTCTAGGGAGCAAATTAAACTGAACCAAGCGAGCAAATACACGAACCTCTGGTAAAATTTCATCTTGGAATCTGGACACTCCTTGCTGCCACAGATGCTCTCGTAAATGTGGTCCTGCGTCTCCGAACTTAAGGATGGGCCCACGGGCTTACTCCTTGGGGGACTGTAGAATTGATGCCCAACTGACGACATGTCTAGTATACTAGCAAGGGTGTCCACAGTCAAGTGAATATTCACCCCCTTCACCATGCTAGTGATTGAATACTCCCCATACTGGTAAGAGACCTCCAAATTGCAGTAGAATCTTTGAACCAGTTGTTCATAGCATAGACGATCTATGTTAAGGATGGACTGCCAACCCAGTGCAGTAAACCTCTCATGAAGTTGAATCTTATGGAAATCAATGATTACCACGATCTTCTCCATCATCACAGACCTCTTTAGAAAGGCCTGCCAGTTAGTTGCCGCCTCCAAACTTCAGAAGAGTTCCTCATCATAGTCTGAAGGATCGATAGGGGCATGTCCTTGTCGCCTTGTGCGAAGGGCTTGGGAACTAGTCCCTGCACTTTTCCTCTTAGAAGTTGTGGCCCTACGTCTAGTGGAAGAGGATGTGGGTTCCTTGCCCTTGCGAGAAGACATCCTAGTAAGAAAAGAGAAGAAATAATGATAAGTAAGGATGTGGAATAACAAAGGAAACAAATAGATGGGTGAGCAAGCACATGTAAATGCACCTAAATACATAATGTGGATTGTGATAGAAAGGGAAGTGGATAAATCATGGAGAAATGATGAGGGAGGAAGCCCCAAAACATGATATCCACTAGCACATTGCAAAACAGAAACTTAACAAAGGTGAATCAAGCACGGAAAGTGAGAAATGATGGAAAACTTCAAATTTCAATGTGCAATTTCAATCTAAGAAAATGAAAAGTCCCATAATAGTGTAAAGCTTGAAGCTTACATATCCATGAAGGAAATGCCTATCATTATACAATCAAGTTTATGCAAAGAAATCTTTTATTATGACATTGAGGTGCAAGGAATGAAAGAGATTTAAGTTGTCCACAAGTATGAAATGATGTGGAGAGAATCATAGAAACCCAGAAAATTTTTTTTTTTCAAAGAAACCCAACACAAAAGAGATGGATTTTCATGAGAAAGAGATGGGATTTCGAGCATATACAGATTTCCATGGTCTCTCCAACATTGTAGGTGCCAATCAAGGATGAGGAATTTCATTTGAGTTGTTAGTTGGGGAGAAAAGGGTAGAGATAGAAGAAAACACCAAATTGGAGAAAAATTAGGGCATAGTTTGGGATTTTCTCTCATAGATTGAGTAGTAAAGCCTAAAACTACGAATGAATCACAAAGAAAGTATCATATTCTCATGGAATGATTGTTCTATGGAAAGAAACATGAAAAAAATCAAGATTTGGGGAGTATACATGGATTTAACCTCCAAAATACATGTTCCAAGAAGAGAAATGGAGAAGAGACTTACTTGAGAGTGGAGGAGTTTGGATCTTCCAAAATCCGTGGAATCGTTGAGTGAGATCGCGAGTGGACACGCCAAGAACCTCCCAAAAAAAATTGTTTGAGTTAGAAAAGAGGAAGAAGTAGGAGAAAAAGGAGAAACAGGGGCTTAAAAGCCACTACGTATTCCATCTCGGGTCAGACCGACAGGCCGACCCGAGCTGCCCGTCGGTTGAAAAAAAAAAAGGTGGAGATATTACTATATATATATATATGATATTAATTTAAAAAAAAGGGGGGGTGTGTGGCTAGCACCGTATAGTCGAATGGGACCATTGTCCTATTTGTTGAAGCACTAGCACCATATTTTCAGGATTAAGCTGTGGCTAGTTGCAAGACATCGTACACTATGATACCTGTGTGTTGGCATATGATTTATGTGCCGATGTAAATTCTAAGGTACTTAACCGATGTTTCTGTATGATATGTTCCAGGTGCAAGGACACGATGGTACGTACTAGATCCGGTAACAATGCACGAGGTACCTCACGTGGTCCTCGCCCGGTCGGTCGACCACCAAATCCTAGAAGGTCCCGCTCTGTGGGGCAAACCCCACTCCCACAACCTCCAGAAACCTTTGATTAGGGTGTGGCACAAAGGGACCCACCTGTGACTATACTTCTGAATCCTCCACCGGTCATCACTCCGGGTGATGTTGCAACCATAATCCAGCAGTCACAACAAGCCTTTCGGCAACAAATGCTTCAGCAGCAGCAGGAATTTATGGCTGCTATACAACAACAGTTAGACCTTTCTCAACTCAGTCAACATCCCCAGATACTTACTCCACAAGACCCACGTGTAGGGGCTGGCATGGGGCCACAAGCTGGAGTTACACCTCCAATTCAGCCACTCAGCACTCCTCCGTATATGGTGCCCCCTCCATACCCTTACTATATGGCGTATGCACCCAATTACCCCCCGACGAATAATACGTCAAGGGTAGTGGAATCCTTCAAGAGGAATTTGCCACCTATATTCTCTAAGGTGGGAAGTGATCCTCTAGAGCCAGACCAGTGGATCCAAGAGTTGGAAAAGATATTTGAGGTGATTGAGTGCACTGAGGCACAAAAGCTTATTTGTGCGGGGTTGCAACTCAAGAACGAAGCCAACTCTTGGTGGTAAGCCTCTAAGGCTATATTGTTGGCCACACATCCGGAACCCACCTGGGAGTAGTTCAAGGAGTTGTTTTTGGCCAATCATTACCCTCGTAGCTTCAAAGACCGTAAAGAGACGGAATCCATGGCCTTAAGTCAAGGGAATAAGACTATCCTTGAGTATCAGCAGCAGTTTGAAAGCTTGTTCCACTTTTCCCCTAGGCATATGAGGTCAGCTGAAGAAAAGGCTACAAGATTTCTGAAGGGATTAAAGGCATCTATTGGGTCAGTGCTCGAGGTCTTAGATTTGACAGATTATGGCTAGATTGTGCAAAAGGCTAAAACCATGGAAGACAAGCAAAAGGGAGAATAGTCCCTCACACCTGGATTGTGGAAGAGGACTAATCCATTTCCGGACATGGGCAACTCATCCAAGGTATACCGTGGATCGTATAGTTCTGGGCCTACATACAGACAGCCCTATAGGCCATCTGGCTACCTTCCTCGACCAGCTGGTGGTCCGAGCTCTACATCTTTTCGCCCAAACACTAGTACGGTGCCTACAGTCACAAAGCCACCTCGTCCCCCGTCTACGTCAGGTCAGGTACAAAGGGGCCCTGCCCCAGTCCTGGCGTCACAGATCCGTTGCTTTAATTGCCATTCCCATGGGCACTATACTAAAACTGTCGGGTCAGACCAGCCTTACCCTCCAGTCAGCCCTCTGTGTGCAGACCTCCCTTAACTCGGGGGAATCAACCTCAAGGAAGAATGTATGCCTTATCAGCTGAGGAAGCTGAGGCCAGCGCGGAAGTGGTAGCAGGTACATTTTAATTTAACATTTTCCTTATGTTAAATATTGATGACCTGCTATACTTATATGCATTGTTGCACTAGGTGTTCTACCTATATCGGGCATTCCAGCCTATGTCTTGTTTGATCCAGGAGCTACACATTCATTCATATCTAAGAGATTTGCTGAGAAACTTGGTATGTCACCCAGGACACTAGATCATGGGATGATTGTTAGTATGCCTACTGGTAAAGTTACATAGTTGAAGGAGGTGTATGGGCCGTGCCCAGTGGAAATCGGTGGGAAGGAATTGGATACACAACTCATTAAATTCAACATGTAAAATTTTGATGTTATACTGGGCATGGATTGGTTGTCGGCCCATCGAGCTAATGTGATGTGTGCTGAAAAATTAAATAGGGTGACAGATGATGAAGGAAAAGAATTGGTATACCAAGCGGATAAAATGAAACGGGATAGAAAGGTCCTCATCTCCGCTCTTCAAGCGGTAAAGTTGTTGGAAAGTGGATGTCAGGGTTACTTAGCATCAGTATTTGATGTTGATGCAAAGGTTACACCTCTAGAAGAGGTAAAGGTGGTTAAAGAATTTTCCGATGTCTTTCCAGATGATCTGATGCATCCACCGCCTAATCGAGAGTTAGAATTTGCCATAGACTTGACTCCTGGAGCAGCTCTAGTGTCTAAAGCTCCATACAGGATGGCACCAGCTGAATTGAAGGAGTTACAGATGCAGTTGCAAGAATTATTGGAGAAGGGGTTTATTCGCCCAAGTGTTTCACCTTGGGGTGCCCCAGTTTTGTTTGTCAAAAAGAAGGATGGCAGCTTGCGTATGTGCATCGATTACCGAGAATTGAATAAGCTAACCATTAAGAACCGGTATCCATTACCACGTATTGATGATTTGTTTGGCCAACTACAATGTGCAAGGGTATTTTCGAAGATAGACCTTAGATCAGGCTACTATCAGCTCAAGATAAAGAGCGGCGACATACCCAAGACAGCGTTCAGGACTCGGTATGGTCACTATGAGTTCCTAGTGTTATCTTTTGGGTTAACCAATGCACCGACAGCATTCATGGATTTAATGAATCAAGTATTTCACGATGTCCTTGATAAATGGGTAATTATTTTTATTGATGACTTCTTGATCTACTCTAAGACAGAAGAGGAGCACACTCAACACCTGAGGATGGTGTTACAGAGGCTGAGAGAACAATAATTGTTTTCCAAATACAGTAAATGCGAATTTTGGCTTGAGAAAATTGGATGCCTGGGACACGTAGTGTCTGAGGCCGGAATCGAGGTGGATCTTGATAAGGTGAAAGCAGTAGTGGAGTGGGAAAGCCCTAAGAATGTTACTGAAATTAGAAGTTTCTTGGGTTTGGCTGGATATTACCGGCGCTTCATTGAGAATTTTTCTCGGATCTCAGCGCCAATGACTAAGTTAACCAAAAAGGGTGTGAAATTTGAATGGGTAGAGGAATGTGAGAAGAGTTTTCAGGAATTGAAGAAAAGTTTGGTGACGGCCCCTGTGTTGACCATCCCTAAAGGCACAGGTGGAATGACAGTCTACACTCATGCTTCTAAGGTTAGGTTGGGTTGTGTTCTCATACAACGCGGTAAGGTAACAGCATGTGCATCCTGACAACTAAAGGAATATGAGACGAACTACCCCACTCATGACTTGGAACTAGCCGCAGTCATTTTTACCCTGAAGATTTGGCGACATTATTTGTATAGGGAGAAATGCAAGATATACAGTGATCACAAAAGCCTTAAGTACTTTTTCACCCAAAAAGATTTGAACATGAGGCAGAGGAGATGGCTTGAGCTCATGAAGGATTATGGCTGTGACATTCAGTATCATCCCAGCAAGGCTAATGTAGTGGCAGATGCGTTGAGTCGAAAGGTACAAACTGTGTCACTCTCATACTTAGCAGTCAGCCCACCACTCGTACAAGAAGCGACGCTAATGGATGAACCCCTCTTATATGAAGGAGCCACCTTAGAGCTTGAACATCAACTAGAAAACCTTAAATGGTTGACTGTGTCACTGGTGGCTCTACAGGTGCATCCGTCTATTAGGCAAGAGGTGATAATGAAACAACCTTTGGATCCTGAATTGCAGCGGATCAGAATTAAGATTCAAGATCAAACAATGAACGACCTTGATTTGGATATATAAGACAAGATAGTGCGGGAAGCACATAGCTCTGAGTACTCACTCCACCCAGGAAGTACAAAGATGTATAAGGACCTTAAACAAAATTACTGGTGGCCAAGCATGAGAATCACAATAGCCTTGTATGTGGCGACTTGTCTTACATGCCAAAAGGTAAAGGCTGAGAGGCATCGACCTTATGGTACTCTTCAGCCACTCCCGGTACCAGACTGGAAGTGGGATAGGATTACAATGGACTTTGTCATTGGACTACCATGCACACCTAAGGGGATGGATGCGATATGGGTGATAGTTGATCGGCTTACTAAGACTGCTCATTTCATTCCCATTAAGACCAAGTTCTCTATGGCCAAGTTAGCACAACTTTATATGGATAACATAGTGTGCTTGCTTGGAGTGCCAGTGAGCATTGTGTCAGATAGGGATCCAAGGTTCACTTCCAGATTTTGGAAAAGTTTTCAGCATGCTTTGGGATCACAATTGAATTTGAGTACTGCTTTCCACCCACAGACTGATGGACAGTCGGAGCAAACCATACAGATATTAGAAGACATGCTCAGGGCATGCGCAATGGAAATGTGTGGTAGTTGGGAAGAATATATACCCCTTATGGAGTTTGCCTATAACAACAGTTACCAAGCTACAATTGGGATGGCTCCATATGAGGCATTATATGGTAGGAAGTGTAGAACTCCTCTGTATTGGAATGAGGTAGTGACGCGAATGTTAGGACCTGAAATGATCTGAGATGACTTGTGACAAGGTCGATGTTATTCGAGAAAGGATTAAGGCAGCTCAGTCACGTCAAAAGAGCTGTACAGACAATCGCAGGAAAGACATTGAGTTTCAAGTAGGAGAAAAGGTGTTTCTCAAGATTTCTCCTACAAAAGGGTTGCAAAGATTCCATAGAAAGGGTAAGTTGAGCTCGAGATACATTGGCCCATTTGAGGTTTTAACTCAGGTTGGCTCAGTAGCCTACATGCTTGCTCTGCCACCTTCACTCGGGAATGTTCATAATGTATTCCATGTATCCATGCTGAAGCGATACGTTCATGATCCATCGCATGTATTACCGTGGAACCTGAATATTTAGAAGCTGATATGACATATACAGAGCAGCCAGTTGAAATCTTGAATCGAAAAGTAAAAACCCTTCGCAACCGCTCCATTTTCTTCGTAAAGGTGCGATGGGCTAATCATTCACTTGAAGAAGCATCTTGGGAGAAAGAGGATAAAATCCAAGCCAAGTAGCCTCATCTTTTCGAATAACCAGGTACGACAATTTTGAGGAAGAAATTTTCAAAAAGGGGGGGTAAATGTGATACCCTACTTTTTAAACCCGGTTTAACCATGCAGGACCCGAATCAGAGAGGTTTAAGGCAGGTTCCTTATGGACCATGATGGCGAGGGTGACTTTGAATACTGAGTTGGCGGACAAGTCGAGTCGATGCGGAGGAGGCGGTGTACCCAAGCCGTGCACGTGCACGTATCATAAGGCCATGTACGGGTAATGCTGGTATGTAGCCATATCCTAGAGCACATACGTATAATATACCTTATGCCGAGAGTCGAATTCCATCAAAAACCCACTTGTTGGCCCATTTTCGGCCCTCAGGTGGGCGGTCATAGGTGGGCGCATCCGCCCACCTGAGTGACCCACCCATGTGGTTACTAGTTGTTTTAGAAAGTATAAATAGCATTATTGTGTTTTTCATTTTCTCATTTATTACATAAAGGAGTTTGGTGAGAAGAGTAAAGAGGAGAGAGAAAAGAAGGGAAAAAGAGAACGGAGAAGAGGAAAGGGGAATGAAGAGGAAAAAGAAAGGGATTTAAGCGGCGCCAAGGTTCGATCTTCCCATACCGACGCCGGAAGAGTGATCCCCAACACGAGATCTACGATTGGAGGTGAGCAAAGGCTATGTTTCTTAAACTTTCACCAAACCCAAGTAAAACCCTTGATTTGGGAAGAGTTCCTTGAGATCTTGTAAATCCCACTTGAGATGATGAATCTAAGGTTTAATAGATAGTTTATGTGTTGATTTTGAAGGATTTGAAGAAGTGTTTGCAAGGTTGGAGAAGCATTGGTGATTCTTGAGCAAGGAAGTGATTTTTGGGGTTTTGATAGAGTTCTTGAGCAAAGAAGGTTAGATGGCTTCCCAATCCTTAAATCTAACTTAGATCTAGGTTAGAATCATCTTATAAGACCTTGAATGTGTGGAAAATGTGATTGAAAAAGCCCCATTTGATTCCCCAAAGGTTGGGGGAAAGTTTCAGCGAAAAATGCATTTTTTCGCCCTCTCAGGTGGGCTGAGACCGGTGGGCCGCACAGCCCCCCTGAGGCCACCCGCCTAAAGGGGCAAGCCCTTGGGGCCGATCGATGGGCCGATTGGTGGGTCGACCTGCCCATCGGTCATGACCGGTGGGCCGACCAGCCCGCTGGTCATGACCCGACCCTCGGTCCCCACCGGCGGGCCTACCGGTGGGCTGACCTACCCGTCGGTCATGATCAGTGGGTCGATCGGTGGGCTGACCCACCCACCTGAGATGACCGGTGGGCCGTGACAGGTTGGTTGTCTGACCCACCCGAGAGGCCCCCAACATGATTTTTATGTCTGAATGGACCTAAAACGACGTGCAACCTTCTTTTATGATTCTAAACATGATTTTTTCATCAAATCTTGTTAGTTTTGATCCCAAAGTGGTGAAATACTAACCCCATTCACTTATGATAGGTTCACCAAAATTTATGTTTCTCGCGCTGGATCTCACCCGTACTGGGCGTGAGTCTTTGTACACAACAAGTAAGTGGGGAGAAGACGTTTGACTTTATTTTAAGGCTTGTTTGGCATCATTCAATTGTATCTAGACTAGCCATGTCATCATGCAAATTATGTGTAGCTTAGTCATCCTCATATGATTATGACATATGTGTTGTGTTTTACTTTCTCAATGCTAAATGATTGATGTGCTTATGTGATGAATGATGGGATCGCTGTGCATGATGCATTAGTAGACTAGATGCTGTAGTCGGCTTGGAAACGAGTGCATTGGTGGCCCGTGGAATGGGACGCTGTGGCACTATGCGATCGTGCTATGTCATATAGACATCTGATTTAGGGTTATCATCTTCCGTCTCGACCCTTCCCAACAGGGGTTGAGGTGTTGGGTTACCATTTGGGGGGAAGCAGTGGTCGCGGTTGTTGGGTCACTGTGGCGGTTAGACATACGCCCGGCTGGTCATTAGGGAAGTCGGCAACCTCAGTGGTATATTCAAGAGGGCCAATCGTTTTGCTTTTAAATTGCTGGAGTCAGCACCTTTACTTTTTGTCATTTACTTTTATGTTGAGAGCCGATAGTTAGCATGCTTTACTTTTTCGAGTACTCACGGTGGGCCTTCTCTGACAACCCTATGGGCGTATCGTGAGATGGAGTTCATGGCTCGTACCCGGAGTATACGCACACTGTGGTTGTAGTAGCACTAAACCCAAGACTTAGTAATTTTGTTTAGGTGGATGTGATTTAAAATGAATTGCATAGCATATAGTGCATATGGTTGTGATTGTTGTGCGGATTATTGTGTGGTCCTTCTTTTCACTTACTGAGCTAGTGAGCTCATCCCACTTGCGCACCTCTTTTAGATGATTTCTGAGTCACCACGAAGATCAAGGGTCGGGCCCCAGTTGAATTCCCGAAGAGGATTGGTGGGTCCCAGGAATATGAAACCAGTCTGATTGCTCGTGTGAGGGCATCTTTGTGGGACCCATGGATGGCCGTATAGGGTCTTACTTTTTGATTCTTTTGATGACCCCTTTTTGTGTACTTGATACGTGAATTGTTATTCTTTTTGTGTAAATATCATGCCTGCGGGCCCACATGTATTTATCTATATACTACAATTTGGGTATCAAGTATATTGAAATATTCTGAGTAAATTAAGTCTTCTGCTGAACTTTTGAATGTTTATCTTAGATGTGTGTATGTTGTGGTTGGGTACTGTATCAGATGATCCTGGCAGGTTTGGGTTAACCGGAGTTAACCCGGTCATCGGTCCGGTTCTGTGTGAACGGGGTGTGACAGTTTCATCTGACTTCTTCTTCAAAGTGGCCAAGTATACACGACAGTTCCTCTTCCAGTGGCCCTCTTTCATACAAAAGAAGCATGGACCCTTAGGTACTTCTTTCTTCTTCTGTATTTTCCCACCCTTACCTTTAAGAGTCTCACTCTTGTTGGCCTTCTTCTTCTTCCATTTGTTTTTGGAAGTCGAAGACTTGATTTCCATAGCATTGGTGTAATACCCTACTTCTTAAACCTGGTCTGATTACACGGTTGACCCGGTCTAACCATGCAGGACCCGAACCGGAGAGGGTTAAGGCGGGTTCCTTATGGACCATGATGGCAAGGGTGACTTTGAACACCGGCTGGCCAGACAAGTTCGAGTCAGTGCCAGAGGAGACGGGTGTACCCAAGCCGTGTACATACACATATCATAAGGCCATGTACGGATAAAGTAGGTATGTAGCCGTATCTTAAAGTGCATACGGATAAGCAAGTACTTATGCCGAGAGTGAGATTCGTGCCGAGAGTCGGATTCCATCAAAATCCCACTTGGTGACCAATTTTCGGCCCTCAGGTGGGCGGTCACAGGTGGGCGCATCCGCCCACCTGAGTGACCCACCCATGAGGTTACAAGATGTTTTAAAAAGTATAAATAGCTATCATTATGTTTTTCTTTTTTCTCATTTATGACACTCGGGCGTTTGGTGAGAAGAGTAAAGAGGAGAGAGAAAAGAAGGGAAATAAGAGGAAAAGGGAAGGAAGAGGAAGAAGAAATGGATTTTAGCGGCGCCAAGGTTTGATCTTCCCATTTCGACGTCGGAAAAATGATCTCCAACACGAGATCTACGTTTAGAGGTGAGCAAAGGCTATATTCCCTAAACTTTCACCATACCCAAGTAAAACCCTTGATTTGTGTAGAGTTCCTTGAGATCTTGTAAATCCCACTTGAGATGATGAATCTAAGGTTTGATAGATGGTCTATGTGTTGATTTTGAAGGATTTGAAGAAGTGTTTACAAGGTTGGAGAAGCATTGGTGATTTATTGAGCTAAGAAGTGATTTTGGGGTTTTGAAAGAGTTATTGAGCAAAGAAGGTAAGATGGCTTCTCGATCCTTAAATCTAACTTAGATCTAGGTTAGAATCATCTTATGAGACCTTGAATGTGTGAAAAATGGGTTTGGAAAAGCCCCATTTGATTTCCCCAAAGGTTGGGGAAGGTTTCAGGGAAAATGGTATTTTTCCGCCGAGACCGGTGGGCCGAGACTGGTGGGCCAAACGGCCCACCTGAGGGCACCTGCCTAAGAGGGTAGGCCCTTGGCTAGGACCGGTGGGCCGACCTGCCCACCTGAGAAGACAGGTGGGCCGTGACAGGTGGGCTGTCTGACCCACCCGAGAGGCTCCCAACGTGATTTTTACGTCCGAATGGACCCAAAACGGACGTGCGACCTCCTTTTATGATTCTAAACATGATTTTGTCATCAAATCTTGTTATTTTTGATCCCAAAGTGGTGAAATTCTAACCCCATTCACTTATGATAGGTTCACCAAAATTTACGTTTTTCACGCCGGATCTCACCCGTAACGGGTGTGAGTCTTTGTACACAAAAGGTAAGTGGGGAGAGGACGTTTGGCCTTATGTTAAGGCTTGTTTGGCATTCATTTAATTGTATCTAGACTAGTCACATCATCATGCGAATTATGTGTAACTTAGCCATCCTCATATTATTATGACTTGTGTGTTGTGTTTATTTTCTTAATGTCAAATGATGATGTGAATATGTGATGAATGATGACATCATTGTGCATAATGCATTAGTAGACTAGATGCCGTAGTCGGCTTAGAAACGAGTGCATTGGTGGCCCGTGAAATGGAACGCGGAGGCACTATGCAATCATACTATGTCATATAGGAGCATGCGGTGTAGGGTTATCATCTTTCATGCTACGATCCTTCCCAACAGGGGTTGAGGTGCTGGGTTACCATTTGGTGGGAAGCAGTGGTCACGGTTGTCGGGTCACTATGGCGGTTAGACATACGCCCGGCTGGTCATTAGGACAGTCGGCAACCCCGGTGGTATATTCAAGAGGGTCAATCGTACTGCTTTTAAATTACTAGAGTTAGCACCTTTATTTTTGTCATTTACTTTATGTTGAGAGCCGATGGTCGACATGTTTTACTTTTTCGAGTACTCACGGTGGGCCTTCTCCTACAGCCCTATGGGCGTATCGCGGGATGGAGTTTGCGGCTCGTACCCAGAGTATACGCGCACTGTGGTTGTAGTAGCACTAAACCAAGGACTTAGTAATGTTGTTTAGGTGGATGTGATTTAAAATGAATTGCATAGCATATAGTGCATATGGTTGTGATTTGTTGTATGGACTGCTATGTGGTCCTTCTTTTCACTTACTGAGCTAGTGAGCTCATCCCACGTGTGCACCTCTTTTAGATGATTTTGCAGGTCATCAACCTGAAGAGCATGGGTTGGGTCCCACAGTCGAATTCCCTGAAGAGGATTGGTGGGTCCCCGAGGAATTAGAGCACGACAGGATTGCTCGTGCGAGGGCTGTGCTGCAGGACCGCAGTTTTGATACCGAGCTGAGCTTTACTTTTGATACCGAGCTGAGCTTTACCTTTAATACCGAGCTGAGCTTTACTTTTTTGATACCGAGCTGAGCTCTACTTTTGATTCCGAGCTAAGCTGTACCCTTTGTGTTTTTGATGATCCCTTTTGTGTACTTGATATGTAAATTGTATTCTTTTGTGTAAATATCATGCCTGCGGGCCCATATGTACTTAACTATGTATTACAATTTGGGTATCAAGTATAATGAGAATATTTACAGGTAAATTAAGTCTTCCGCTGAACTGATGAACACTTTCTTAGTTGTGTGTATCTTTGTGGTGGGATCTTGTCGAGATAATCTGGCGAGTTTGGGTTAACCGGTGTTAACCCGATCATCGGTCCGGTTCTGTGTGAACGGGGTGTGACAATTGGCCTCACCCTTTTTCTTCTTTAGAGCTTTCTCTGCCTCTTGCAACATATTGCCCAGCTTAGTCAATTCAACATCTAGTTTTTTCAAGTTGAAATTACAGACGAACGAGCTATAATTTAAGGGGAGAGAGTTCAGAATCACATTCCTCTTATATTTAAGAGTGAACGAAGTATCTAGGGATTCCAAATTCTCGAATAGATTTCGTATCTTCATCACATGATCGATGACTGGAGTCCTTGCTATCATCTTGGTATTATAGATAAGGTCAACAAACTCATGGTGCTCATACATGTCAGTCTGACTGAAAAGCTCCTTGAGCTTATCCATCATACCCTTGGCAGAGGTTATGCCTTTCACAGAGTCAGTGATCGATTTGTCAACCAATCCCAAAATATACAGCATGTCCTTAGAGTCACTCAAGTGGAAGTACTCCTAAGCCTCGTGTTGATCATAATCATCACTGGTAGATTTTCCGGGAGCCTCCTCCTCAAGAACTACAAATAGACGTTCTACCATTAGGAGTAACAAAATACTCCTATACCAGTCAACATAGTTGGATCCTTTCAGTTTGTAGTCATTGATAATGGTAAATAAGGTAGAGTTGATTGAAGTGACATCGCACAAAGATCTAACATGCACAAGATATAAACAAATGTATGAATATTTAATGAAACTATTAAATTCTAGTGGGTGAAACATAGATAATAGTTTTCTTACAGTCAAGATTCCCTCATATCCTGAAAGTGAATTGGGATAGACTAATCCTTACACATGCAACTTACCCCATCAGGAATAACTGCACATATGGTGATTGGGTGGACTTTGCTATCTACCTCCAAGGCTTCCAATATTATTGACCATCTGAGTGTCATGTTCATATCCTATCGGCTGACACACAATCAAGTCACATCCATTCCTATCAAATTGGAATGAATCACAATATCATGAGAGATGGCCCACTACATAGTGCCCCCTCACTATCTGGGTCCATATCCTATCCATTATGAAGTAGTGTAGATCATCGGCAATAAGAATCTAGACAATGTCCTTTCGGCTCTATTACGGGGCCATATTACCAACCTCTACATCCATCATTGATAGGGGACCATGGATATGATCTACCGATTAAGATTCATCTATATCACACATGCTTTTAACATTAAGGGTAACGTTATGGTACATATATAAACATCCCATGCATTACATGGCAAACATCACATATATGAAAGATGGCAATAATATAAGATAATTAAATATGATTATGGGATGGCAAAAGCAGTGGGAGTAACAAGCATCAATTATTCCCACTTAATTAATTATTTAATTAATGTGTAATAAGATAAAAAACATCTTATGTATCAAGTGATGCAACAAACATGTATAATCTCTATTTTTATCATCTTCATGCGAACCTCCATTTCTTCTTCCATCATCATTGTACGAGGATCTTTACGATTTTCTTCACTTTTACAACAAATTGAAAAGCAACCTAAACCTATACATCTCTTTATTTAAAGAAACCCTCTTGAAGAAACCAACCCACCATTTGGGCTGCTCAGGGGGGTGGAGTACATAGATTTATAAAAAAAAATAAGAGGAGAAAGAGAGAAGGATAGAGCAAATCCACATTACATTGATCTCACGCCATATGACATCCATTTTATTTCATATAATAATAAATAATTCTTTTCATCCATAAGATTTAATTTTCAATCCTATAACCACAATGCATAGAATCATATGGTTCTTCAATACGTAATATGAAATTAGCAATTAATTAACCATATTTTTAATAATTAATTAATTTATTAAGATTTCACATCTCATGTGTTAAAGTGTACAAGTAGAAGCTTCTAAACCATTAACGTGCCCAAATCATATTATTACATAAACTAATATTTTGTGGGCCCCACTAGTCTTACTAGGGTTCTTATATAGATAACAAGCTTTAATATTAGTTAATAATAGCCTTACTGGTTCCCTTGTACCGTACAAAAATCCCAAGTGAAATTGGCTTTAAATTAACAATTTATGAAATTGTTAATTTAGAGAGTTTTAGGCTAATGTACTAATATTAGTTACTGGAGTTCTAAGTTGGTCTAACCAATTGGGTAAAATCAAGTTGGTTCAAATTCTAAATTGGCTTAATGGGTTAATTCAAAAGATCCAACTCATATCAGTACTTAAACTATTTAAAGCAGGCCCATAAAAATTATAGAAAGAGATGTAGAAAGAAATTATTATCTTCACCCATCTTCTTCTTCTATTTTGATAAAGCCAAACCCTATTAACTTATGTTTTTGAAAAATAACTGACCCCAAAAAAATTCATCAAACCAAGATGTAAAGCATGCTACCGTAGCGCCGAACAGCTACAATGCGGGCCATGGCAATGGCCGCAGCAGCGGCCTTGTAACTAATAGGCCTTAAGGTGCTACTGTAATACATATAGTGGGCGCAAAAGACAAGAAAGTATAGTGTAATGTTAAAAAAAAATAATGAATAAAAAATTTATTCAATAAAAGTTAAATGATTGTCTTTTGACTTTTGTCTGTTAAACATAGTTTAAAAAAAAAAAATTATACCCTAAAGGGATAAATGCCATGAATCAACGATTAAAAAAAAACATGTTTAGTTCACCGAACGGTACCGTTCGGTAGTACCGCCTAATGATTGGCCCACTTTCTTTTTTTTTTTTGATAATTTTTTTTAAAAAAGAAATACCTAATCGGTTAATAGTAACCATGATTTTTTTTTTTTTTTTAATCCAATAAGCATTGTCATTCCAATACATTAACTCTTATTGGAATTATATTGAAAAATAAAATCACTTTATGCATAATCAATGATTCCGATAGTAAGAGTGAGGCTCTAATGCCAATTGTTGGTGGAAACCCAATCGTACAATAGAAGGGATCGGATTGACATCTCTTACATTCGAAATCATTGTACAAATAAAAATTAATTAATTGAGAACGAAACGGTTTATCTTAGAACTACAAGTGAAGTTCCTCCTCTTGATAATAGCGTTTCAACAATTGTGTAATGCAAGGAATCGATTCCTTCAACTCCTTAAATGAATCAAAATCTCTAATACTTTCACACACACTTTCTCTCTCTATTTAGGGTTAGGGTTTCACAAATGCTTTCTCTCAAGAACACAAGTAAGGAGAGGGAGAGAGAAGACAAGCAAATTGGGAGGGGAAAGCAAAAAACGTGTAGGTTCTTTCCCCCTTTTGTTTGCCTTGTTTGATTAGGATTGGTTGCCTTGTTTGATTAGGATTCGACTTTCCTTGTGTGTGTACTAGATCCAATTCCAAGATTGCTACTAAATAGTGAAAATGTAGAATCATAAAGGGATTCTATCTTTACCATTATGGGTGATAAAATAATCCAATTATATCTTATCCACTTCAATTAAAAAAAAAAAAAAAAAAGATAATTAACTATTAAATATTCTCAAATTTTGTCATGAATAATTAAACCCTTTAATTTGCATATAAGAATCTCCACTTTTTTAATATCACATAATGAGTTATAGGACATGTAATATAATGCTGCCTAACCCAACTCATTGTACATGTCTGTTTCAGAGATTCCATGATTGTGATCGGATATCAAAAAATATTTTAAATAAAATTTAATAAAAAATATTATTTCATATCAAAAAATAATTTCATAAACAATTTACAAAAATGACACTAGTACCAGATTTTTGTCCGATCAAGTACAGATATTTTCTCTTCTCGATATTCCCTAATTAAGGGGAGTGGATCCCATGTTGACGATCTCTTTTATTAACAATATGGGACCACGTGTCTAGCGTACTGATATATAGTCCGTTGGACGTCAACCATTGGTTTACCAAAACACATGATACAACATTGTAACAAATATGATCTCTTAGGTCAAAGGTCAAGTGACGAATACAAATCTCATCCTAACACAACTAACAGTAAAACATATGAGATTCTTACCAGATTCTTTTCTATACACACACAATATATGTACTTACATTTATGTATTAGAATCACATCCCTGGTGACATACAATGTAACAAACATTTGAACAAGATGTCTGGTCCTATCTCTAGTCGAGAACAATTTTGAGTGAAAATCCATGGAACAACTGATGAACAAGTTTTTTGCGTCTTTAAATTCTTAGATGACGAATGGTTAGGACGTTATTTTAGATACATATGTTTAGGACGGTAATTAGAATTAGATCACAACCATTAATCAGTTCACTTTCGCATTATTAAAAGAAATAAAAAATAAAGTGGCTGCTCTCCTTGTGTTCGACCCGTAGCTACACTGATCCGTACGCTTACGGTTACATTTTAAATCTCAAACAACAACTTACAAGCCCAATAAATAAATTACATGCATAAATGAAAATAACAGTCTTATTAATAAACTGGGTCTGATGGACATACATATCCAGCAACATAGACTATACCATCCAATGGAACTCCATTTATGTTGACCTAATTCAGCTCCCTTCCAAAAATATGAGTTAATTGAATCTAACATGATTTTATTTGGAATTAGGGTGCATAACATGCAATAAGTTAGCACTGAACTAAGAACCAATTTAATTCATACAGATCTACCTACTACAGACAAAAGTGGGATTTTCCAACTCCATGCAGTGCCGCACATTGAGATTATTCCTACCAAAAAACACTAGAGTACCAAGTTAATTAGAATATCCTTCGATAGAATTAACTCGTAGACTACATGTTACCATATTTCTAAAACTCTCTCCAAACATGTCTACTACATAAAACATCACTCTTCTTAAAATAAAACTTTTGACTAAAAATGTCTAAAAAAAATATTCAAAATTGCAATGTAAATTTGAGATATCATGAATGTATCAATCTACAAAAAAAAATCTTTACAAAAAAAAAAAAAAATGTATGAATAATTTCAGGACAATTCCTACCAATCATAATTTTTTTAAATATATGCACATTCCTATACACCTTAAATTACATGACAACCCTTCCATAAGTATGTATTGGGAATATGGCCAAACTCCTATAAATGTTTTGGTAATAACAAACAACCCATTGCTCTAACTATATGTGCTAAGTGGTGGTTAGTACAAAAGGACCGCTCAAGATTTGCATATTTGATTTATTAAGTCAAGACACGAAGATCAAGAGTGGAAGCTACAAATGATGATAAAGACTTCAAGAATCAAGTGATGATGAAGACTTCAAGACTCAAGTCAAGATGAAGACCTTAGGATAGTCTAGTACTCTTTGTATATTGTACACTCTATATGCATATGTGCACACACTTCATGCATCATATATCATCATACTAGAATAACTATAGGACATTCCTTAAACAAGCTGGAAGTCCATAGCTGGTGTAGAACATAGTTAGAAGAATATGTTCTAAATGATATTCTGTGAGAATCACTATAACCAGACAAAAGGAAATTTTTGGAAACCTTAGAGTTGGTATCAGGATATGAACCCTTCATAAAAGTTTAGGAAATCAAGTCACGATTCCAATACAACTTGAATCAGGTCAATTCGATATCAAACCTAAAAGATATGGCTGAAATACTGGCGACTAGTCAGTATGACAGTTGTCTATCAAAACTAAGACAGAACTGTAAGCGATCGACCGATTGGAAGCCTTGATCGACTGGACTTATCTGAGGCCATAGCCAGTGGACCGGATGAAAGTCCCGGTCGATCAAAACTTACCTAGATCTCTTCTAATGGCTAGTTTTTATCTTCTAACGGCTCTTTTCGGTCGATCAACTACTGATGGTTGTCGACCGGTGGACCCAGAGTATGATCGTTAGAGTCTGATTTACTACCTAAAATGCTCTCCTAATCTCTCCCTGAAATACCTAATATTCAAAGTCAAGCTATCCTATCTTACTTGAGCAATTTGGTCTTCCACATTACATAGAAAAGCTCAAGTCTCCATCAAAGTCTTCTGCACTTTCATTGTGCAAGTCAAACCTACAGAGAAGACTTATAAGGTGCATCATTTAATATTATATTCATTATTTGCACTACACCAGAGGTAACTTGCTTTATTCCACTATATCAATTTTCTGTTTTACAATTCCTAGACTG
Organism: Macadamia tetraphylla; assembly: GCA_022985045.1. NCBI lineage: Eukaryota > Viridiplantae > Streptophyta > Magnoliopsida > Proteales > Proteaceae > Macadamia > Macadamia tetraphylla. The sequence continues at coordinate 712,101 of JAJSZK010001045.1, read as the reverse complement.
TAGTTAGGGTTGTGTAAGGATCCTCTTATCTTGAAAAAAGTAAGGTGCCTCTCTACCAGTAAAGGAGATTGTAAAGGCGCCTCTCTGCCTATAAAGGGGATTTGTAAGAATACACCTATCCGTAAAAAGATTGTATAGGTTTTCTTCCCTACCTACTGTATTGAAAGGGAGAACTAGGAGAATATCTTACAAAAGGATTCTTGTTGGGAGTGGACTAGATTCCGATTGAGTCGAACCATTATAATTCTTGGTGTTGTGTGATTGTGAGTACTCTATTTCATTTCACATTTCTATTTACAATCACACTTGGGACATTAATTTTCAAAGAACTGAATTTCCACTAGTATAACCTATTCACCCCTCTCTAAGTTATTTCAATTGGTATCAAAGCGGGAGTTCAATATTTTGTTTAGACTATTTTAGTCTTAATAATGAGTCAAAGACCATGGCCACATTCTAAGGACCACCAGAGGGTATGAACACCTCAAGGCCCCCTTACTTTAATGGAGAGAACTTTTCTTTCTAGAAGTGCAGATTCAAAAACTTCGTTTGTGGATATAACATTTTCGTATGGAGGGCCATAAAGAATGGACCATACACCCTCACCAAAGTTATAAATCAAAAGACAATACCAAAGGAAGAAAGGGAGTGGATAGCAGATGACATAGTCCTCATCTAGTATAACTTCTGGGCTATCACATTCCTTCAGTGTGCCCTTAACGAGTAAGAGTTCAACCGGATCATAGCATGTGATACAGTTAAAGAAATTTGGGACATACTTCTGGTCACACATGAAGGTACGAAAGAGGTAAAAGAAAGAAAGGTAGATCAACTAGTCTTAGATTACGAGTCATTCTTTATGAAAGAAGATGAATCTATTACTTCTATTTTTACTCGTTTTACTGACATTGTAAATAGCCTTAAAAGTTTAGGCAAAACTTATACTAATGCTGAAAAGGTTAGAAAAATTTTAAGAGCTTTACCAATTGTTTGAAGACCTAAGAAGACAGCCATTGAAGAAGCAAAGGATCTAACAAAGATATCACTCAACTATCTTCTAGAATCCTTACAAACTCATGAGGTGGAGTTAAAAGATGATAAACCAACCTCTGAAAACAGAAAGAAGGACTATAGCTCTAAAGTCTTCTCAAACTATTGAAGAAGTAAACGATGACGACGAGGAAGAAGACTTCAACAAATTTCTCAAGAAGAAGGGAAGAACACCATATAAGAGCAAGTCTCATGGTGACAAGTCCTATGGAGACAAAGGTAAGTCTAAATTCAAAACTAAGGAAATATCTTTAAAGATGTTGTATGTTTCAAATGTAGAAAACCTGGTCACTTCATAACCGGCTTCCCACACAAGCCAAAGAAGGAAGCTTATGCAACCATGTGGGACTCGAGTGATGAAAAAGAAAAGAGTTAATTTAAAGAAGTTACCAACCTAGCCTTGATGGCTCTTGGAGATGAAGAATAAGAGGTATGTCAAACCCAACCTGATTCTATCATAAATGACTCAAATGAAGAACTTCAAGAAGCCTTTGAGGCCTTTTATGAAGTGTCTAAAATTAAAATTAGATAAAAATAATCTGAAAAAAGAATTTGACATACTCAATAAAAAAGTGGATGCACTAACCTCAAGGGTGAGTGAACTTGAGGAAGAAAACTCAAAGCTAAACTCCACCCTTTGTACCTTTACCAAAGGGAAAAGAAACCTTGACAACCTCTTTGGATCTCAAATGAAAGGTCCTAATGAAAGAGAAGGACTGGGTTATGCTGGACACAATCCATCTAGAAGAAAAGAAAAACAAAATGAGAATCCAAGGAGTGACTAAGGTAACCAACCATCCACATCTTATGTCAAATGTGGCTTTTGTAAGAAAATAGGGCATTCTACAAACCAATGCAATGCCAAGAAAATAAGGACCACAAACTCTCAAAATGAGAGACCAAGAACCAAAGTCAACCATGCTTACTATTACACATCTCAAAGAAGGCAATATAAGCCTCAAGAGGACTCTAGACCTATACTTAGATATAGAACACCCCAACCACAAGGAGGTACTCCATTGAAAGTACTCAAGGCAATACCAAGGCTATAAGAACTATCCTTAAGAGTCCTATAGACCTCATGGGAAATACCAAACCCAAAGGTCCGATAAACCTTAAAGGTATTATGCTCTTCAAAGACCAAATGGGTCATATGAACCTCATAGGACTCAAAGAAACCCAAGGTCATCTCAAAGGTAAAACCAAAGACCTAAAAAGTACAAGACCACTTGGGTCCCAATAGGGACATTTGACACTAACAATGATGGACCAATGAGATTATGGAAACCAATGTATGACTAAATTGATGTTGTAGGTATGCTTGAAGAATAAAGTAGAAGCTGAATGGGTAATAGATAGTGGATGCTCCAAGCATATGACATCCAACAAAGACTTATTCTCAACCCTACGAGACTACGATGAGGATGGGTCTCCTTTGGGGATGGCAACAGAGGAAAAATAGCTAGAATTGGGAAGATAAAGCTAGGAGGTATTTCCATCTCAAATGTCTACTATGTAAAGAATATCAATTATAATCTTCTCAGTGTAAGCCAGTTATGTGTCATAGGATATAAATTAGAATTTGATGTTTCTTACTATTACATTAAAAATGTAGACAATGATCTTATTCTAAAAGGTTCTAGGAAAACTAATATTTATATTTGTATGCTTGAGGAAACAACTTCCTCAAATGCTTGTTTGGTTTCTAACCATAGTGAATCATCATTATGGCATAGAAGACTTGGACATGTAAATGTCAAGTTAATCTAAATCATTGCATCCAAAGATCTTGTTAGGAACATTCCTAAGATCAAATATGAGAAAAATAACTTTTGTGATGCTTGTCATAAAGGCAAACAAATCAAGGTTTCCCATAAGTCAAAGAACATCGTTTCTTCATTAAGACCTTTGGAACTCCTACACTTGGATTTGTTTGGACCTATTGATGTGTGTAGTATGAATGGAAAATCTATACATTTGTAATTGTGGATGACTACTCTAGATACACATGGACTATTTTCCTTAGAAAAAAAAAATGACGCCTTTGATGAGTTTGTAACTTTGTGCAAACGATTACAAAACCAGAAAGGTTATACAGTAACCTCTGTGAGGAGTGACCATGGAGGAGAATTTGACAATATAATTCAGTTTGGCTTATATTACAAGTATGGAATTGACCATAACTTCTCTACTCGTAGAACACCTCAAGCTAATGGGATTATTGAAAGGAAAAATAGGTCACTAAAAGAGACGGCTAGGATAATGCTCAATGAGTATTCCTTGCCTAAATATTTTTGGGCTAAAGCTATGAATACAGCTTTCTATGTGCTAAATAGAATAATTCTCAGACCTTTGCTTTCCAAGACCCCACATGAGCTATATTTCGGTAAACTACCAAAGGTGGACTACTTTAGGGTATTTGGTTGTAAGTGTTTCATCCCAAACACTAAAAGTCATGTTGGAAAATTTGATGCAAAATCTGATGAAAGAATATTCTTAGGATATTCTCTCAACAGTAGAGCATATAGTCTTTAATAAAAATCATTAATGGTTGAAGAATCCATGAATGTTAGATTTGATGAATCATTGCCTAATGACTTGAATAAATCTCTTTTTGATGATGATGATACTATGTTTGATGAAATAAAGAACAAAGTGGATGGTATCTCTCTTGAACAACCTAAGGAAAAAGCAAAAGAAATTACTGTTGAAAAAGTAGAGACACTTTCAAAGGAAGTAATTCCCCATAGGAATCACCCCTTAGAAAACATTATAGGAGATCTAGATGGAGAAATCCAAACTAGATCTAAATCTCGAGAGATATGCAACCATACTGCATTTATTTTAAAGATTGAGCCTAAGAACATAGAAGAAGCGCAAAAGGACAGTGATTGGATTGTTGCTGTGTAAGAAGAGCTTCACCAGTTTGAAAGAAGCAAGACATGAGAACTTGTCCTAAAACCTGACCACCACACCATCATTGGTACCAAGTGGGTCTTTCGTAATAAATTGGATGAAGATGGCAACATAGTGAGGAACAAAGCGCGATTAGTAGCCAAAGGGTATAATCAGCATGATGAAACCTATGCACCTATAGCAAGGCTAGAATATATAAGAATACTACTCGCTTTTGTATGCCATAAGAATTTTAAACTATATCAAATGAATATAAAAAGTGCTTACATTCAAGAAGAGATGTACATAGCTTAACCCCCTGGTTTAAAAACCCAATGTTTCCAAACCATTGTAGACACCCAATTTTCTCACCCCCACTGGCTATAATGAAATGCGAATCTTGGACGTGACTTCTTACTTTCGATCGACAAAGACGATGATTGACTAAGGAAACTCAAAAACATCCCCTATCTAAAAAACTCGAAAACCCCACGTGGGAGAAAAGAGGTTCCAATTTTGACTTTTGATATATGAAGGAATCCGGTCATGATGACCGTACAAATGGATAGTACTCAAAAATATGATTTCGACGATATATGATACGTTAAAAAGCTAGCCTCGCACAGCCTGCGCACCCCTGTTGCATGACCTATGTGCCCCCGTTGCACATTACACGTGACCCTGCTGCTTGCCCACCCACCCTGCTGTATGGCCTGTGCACCCCCATCGCACATTGCACGTGGCCCCACTGCCTGCCCACACACCCCTGCTGCATGGCCTGAGTGCCCCACCGCACATCGCGCACGCCCCCGCTGCCTGCCCATGCACCCCTACTGCATGGCCTGCGTGCCCTCATAGTACATTGTGCACACCTGTAGGCCAGCCTGCGTGCGCCACTGCCAACCTTTCGCACACACCCATGCATGCCTCGTGCGCCCCTACCCAGCCTAGTGTGCCGTTGTAAATGGCCACGATTTGTGTTCCATTATCCCAGTGGGTGAGGAGATTTTCTCTTCACCCGCTTACACATGCCCTACACCATAACTTTCCAGTGGCCCAAAAAAGAATCCTCTCACCTCATTGGCCCAAAAAATGACTCACTTTTCCTGTTGGTCCAAAAAAATAGGTCCCACCCTATTGGCCCAAATTTTAATTTTTTTCCCATTGGGCTAAAAAAATCACTTTTTCCTACCATTGGCTAAGGGAATTCCCCTTCCCTCCCCATTGGTTCAAGAATCCTATAAATACCCCCCCTTCATTTGGTTTTACACACCAACACACCATAAGATTCCAAGCCTTTTAGTGAGAGAAGCTCTGTCCTCTCTCCTCTCCTTTCCCCCTTGAAGTTTTTCAAGTCTTTGGAGAGATCTTCATAAGATTCGAAGTGTTCTTCAGATCTTCGAAGTATTCTTTTGGGGCCTTCAAAACTCTTCAATCCTTTGCTTTTTTGAGTGAGATTTTTGTGTAGAAAAAGTTTCTCCTTAGTCTCCCACCCCCCTTTTTGAGGTTCTTCCAGTCTACAGAGAGAACTTCGTAAGATTCCTTCTAATCTTCAAAGTGTTCTTCAGGCCTTCGAAGTTCCACAAACATTTAGGCTTCAACTTATCCCCAATGGGAGCTCTACTAGAGTGCCATCTCAGCCTAGGCCTCCCATAGCCTATCCCCAGCGGAAGCTCTACCGGAGTGCCACCTCAGCCTAGCCCTCCTATAGTCTATCCCCAGCGAAAGCTCTATCGGAGTGCCACCTCAGTCTAGCCCACATATAGCCTATCCCTAGCGGAAGCTCTGTCGGTGTGCCACCTCAGCCAAAATCCAAAAGTAACCGTTCCTAGCTAGAACTCTGTTCGAATATCATCACAGTCAATATTTCTCGAGAAAGGAAGTTGGAGGTCAATATCATCTTTCCCAGAGCTAGGAGAATCCAAAAAATAGCTTGTGTCGATATTAACCGGGGTCCCACCCCACTTGACCAGAAACAAGGGTCAAGCACAGATATAATTTCTTACCCAAATTAGAATAATGTAGCCTTTATATAGACCATGTTTTAGTGTACATAGTCATTTAAATTCAGTCAATGTATATAGGTGTGATAACTTAGCCATGCATGCAGAATAGGAATAATTGTGAAAAATGTTCATTCTTAAGCATCTAGTAAGAAGATCGGTTAAACCGGGTAAATTGGGTGCCTAACACCTTCCCAACTCTTCAACTTGACACTTACCCTAAATCTCTAGACCAGACCAAATTTTAGGTCCTCTTCTTAGGAGTTGGGCCAACCCCTATGTCCTAGGCCCATAATCCTAGGTGGTGACTCCAAACCCTTTTGCATGATCCTGATGCCCGTATTAGACCATCATCACATTCCCATCTTGAATGATGAATTTTACACTCTTACGAAATAGGCCCCCACATATCTCCGAGCGATAATACGATGATGCGGGGCCTACAAGGTAAGCACACATGACACACCCCTCCCTCATGAAAGAGAAAGAGAGGAGAGAGGACGGAATGTATGCAAGTCCTTCCCCCCCCCCCAAAAGGGGAGAAGAGAGATCTCATCATTTTTGGCTGCTACCCTTACAGTAGCAACTTCACTAGGGATAAATGTCAAGTTTCCAACACTAGATACTATTATTAAATGTAAGAACATTTTCCACCACATCTATTTGAAAACATGTTTGGCTAACCCCATGTTTGTATTTATACTCATTAACCACATCATGCATCGTGCTCGAAGTGAAATCATTTGGCAAGGGACTCCCTGTCATGCCCGCACCCTCGGGGAGATCAATGCATGTTATGGATAGTACTCAGAGAGAAAATGGTAGCCATTTCTTATACAAGGGTGTGGGGTATTTTTAAATGGAGAGGATGTTCATAATTGTGCCAGCACGCCAGGGGAGGTTCGTGCACTTTATGACATTCTGAGATTGAATGATTATATTCCCATATTACACTTTTGCATACAATCACTCACAATTCTACCACCCCGTGGCCAATTGCTTAACCTCATGTGTGGTCACAAGTAATGGGAAAAGAAGTCACCCCCTTGATCTCGTACCCATGGGTATATTAAAAGGATCACGTGCCTTGCTTGCATATGTAGATCCTATCAAGGAAGCTTTGTCGGTCCTATTGTATCCATCGCATGCTCGCATCATGTAGGAAATAGATGGAGAATGCTAGGAACGCTACAAGTCATCTGTAGAATTTGCTTGCGGTCTTAAAAATGAATTTTTCTATGATATATTTTAGTCATAAAAAATGCTCTCGTAAGTGGGTTTTGGATAAAAGGTGTCCTTCCTCCTTAGAAATGAAATATGGATGATTTGGTATATGCGATCCGGGCTGATTTCTGTCAAAGCCTCGTAAAATGCCAAATTATCTAAAAGACCCAAGGAAACTAGGAGGAAGGTCACCTAATGGGATAGGATTAAGGAAAGCATGACTTTATCGACAAAGAATGCATTAATAGGAATATTCTAGTCAAGTCGTTTGTGTGAACCTCCCACTTATGGCATTGAGTGGACTAAGGGCATCAACCCTATCCACTCCATACCATTAAGTGGATTAACTTTGGATGGATAATTGGTCGTTAATCTAGTGAATGTGTGAACAAACAGGTTGGGAATATCAGAATCCTAAAGTAAGCCATTTTTGGTTCAGGCACAATTTCACACCTCAAGTATTCTTCGCGGTCCATTTGGATATGTCAGGGTAATAGATTGACTCGATTAAGTCCAGTATTACCTCTGTTGTCTCTTTGAGATTGTCTACTGCCAAGTGATTACCACCCAATTCACATGGATCCATATGATCCTGAATCACCCAGGGACACATGGGTCCACCCCGTAGAGACCTCGCAGATAAAAATGGCCGAGGTTAAGAGAGGGATAGCACAGATACTACATCCACTCCAGAACCCTTCTAGGACTGAACCAGCACAAGCTACAGGAGAGTTGGATCAGAATGGACCCATGGGTCATCATGAGAATTCTTTCAGAGTTGACTCAGGAGAACCAAAGCTAGTCAGGCCAACTGAACAGAGAGGAGTTTCACCTACCCATCCAAATGGTCAATGAGGGGCCTATTCCAAGGTCCCTCCTCCCAGGGTATTGATTGAAGATGAGGAAGAAGAGTTTGCGGCATATATCCAAATGGAACCTCTAGAAACGAAGAGAGAAAGAAAAGTTAGGGGGCAATTGGAGAAATTAGAAAATATGCTCCGAACGGGAAAGTGTTCGGAAAGCCAAGCAGTGGATTCTGATGAAATGAATTTCTTTTTTGGGACAAGGATTATTGAGAATTTCAAATGGTAGACCGACAGGTTTGATGGGTTAGGGGACCCCAAGGCTCATCTCAAAGTCTTCCTCAGCATCACCAATTCATAGTAACTTATAGATAACCAGATGGGATAAGCATTCATGTTAACCCTATAAGGATCAGCATTAAGGTGGCTCAACCAGTTGGAGTCTTCCCAAACCTAGAATTGGACAACGATGGTGAAAGCCTTCACCAAGAAATACTCTTATAACACTGAAGTGGATGTGAAATGTTGGGAGCTTGAGATGTTGAGATAGCAACCTAGAGAAGGATTCACCACCTTCTTGATGAGGTTTAGGGATAAGGCCACCAAGATGGCCAATCTGCCTTCAAAAGCAGAGCAAGTAAAAATGTTGATTGAAAATTTATCAAAGCCTTATTATGATGTCCTTTACTATCAACATCTGTAAACTTTTGATGCCTTAATAGCCACTGGTACACTTGTGGAAAACAGAATCCTAAAGGAAACTTAGTATCAAGGATCCTCCCAAGATGCAGGAAAAAACACTAGAGTTGGATGGGAAAAGGGTCCTGAGATGCGGGCCAACAGTCAGTCTCACCTGTCACCTCTTCACAACCATTCGTGATACAAGCAGATGCACCCTCCCAGAAAGCTCCTCGTCCAAGAAGGGAGTTTACTAATTTTGGAATGCCCGTGACAACAGTGTATAAAAAGTTAAAGAAACAAAGATTGCTAGGGACAATGGCTCCAAGGGCAATCAACAACCCTCCCCCAGCTTGGTATAGAGATTATGAATATTGTGCTTATCACACTCAGAGGGGGCACAACACTGAAAGATGCATAGGTCTCTAGCATGCAATCCAAGATTTGGTAGACAACAGGACCATTGAAGTAAAGGTGAAGTAATCTCCTAATGTCAATACTAATCCTTTCCCGGATCATGGAACCATCAACATGTTGGGAATAATGATGGATTGGAAAAATTGGGATCCTAAGTTCTATAATCCAACCATTAGGGATGCCAAGAAATACCAGGAATAGAGGCATCTTAAATGGTAGAAGAAATTCTAGCTTGTGCAGAGATTGTCTCTCCCTCCGGAATTGGTAGGGCATATCCGTAATTTCATCAAAGATGTATGTCAAAAGGAGTGTGACTCCTTCTGAAGGGTTGTTCACATGTATCAGATGGATAAGAACTTTTGTCATCCCATGTTTTATGACCATGTGAACAATTTAGATGAAGAAGCAATAGAGAGTGATCCTACTTAACTCATTGAACCCCAGATTCGAAAGAATCACATGAAAGCCCGTCCCTACAGAAGAGCCATGAGTAAAAAAGCTAGGGCTTACGAGAAAGCCATTCATCCTTCCTCATCAACAGAAGAATCCACTACAACACATCTCCAACCTCTAGTATATCTCCAACCTCCATCCTATTACCAACCTTTACCATATTACCAACCTCTACCATATCTTCAACCTTCACTACATCATCAAGGAGAAGGAGTTTGCTCATCTTATCACCCCCAATCTTTATACCCTACCTCTCACATCACATCACCTTCATACCACCCTGCCTCATATCCCTTATCACCCTTATACCAATTCCATTCTCAAGGATCGGTGTATAACCTAAAGGAAGGAGAGATGGATGGGTACAATTAGAAGGATGTGCTTGCACTACCAAACTCCCTAAAGATGACCTCATCAACAGGATTAGTGAATGCTTTAGGAGAAGGTCAGGAAGTTGATCCTAATTCTCTAATTTAGCCCACCGTGTCTCAAAAGGATAATCCAGAGAAGATTGAAGAAGTCACAAATGACCTCCTCAGAGCAGTGATAGCATTATCAACGGGAGTGCAAATTAAAGAGCACACCTCCCTAATCCACATCGGGAGTGACATAGAAGATGATGAGTTTGGCCTAATCCATCTTTGAGCCAATGAGACCAAGTTTGGCCCAATAAATTGTTTTTGATCCATACGCTCTGAATACTATAAATGTTTGGTTACAGGGGAATTTGATGGTCAAGAGGAATCTAATGAAGAACCAAGTGAGGGAGAAATCAGCGAAGAAGAGGATGATGACAAAGACGATGAGGACGAAAGCGAGGGTGAGAAGGATGGAGATGACTCTAGTTCTCAAATTGATGATGAGTACCCAGATTGGGACGATTACCAGGGGCCTTGGCACAATGATAATGATGATGATGATGAATTAGGGTACTACTCACCCAGAGATCTGGGCGGATATTCTGTGTATGCAATTGGAAAAGACGACCCAATGATTGATCCCACAGATGCTAGTCAGTTGACACTCACGATTCACATGGAAGGGGGAGCTCCAGCATCAGATTCAGAAGATAGTGAAGGTTATGAGATCATTGTTGAAGGTGAAGCAAATCCTATGGCAGAACATATGGTATATGTTTATAATCTTTTGGTTGACATCAAACTCGAGGTCGATGAAATTGACCGAATGTTAAGAGAAGTAGCCATCAGTGAACAATGCTACATCGAGCAGTTGATAATCCTTGAGAAAATAGGGGGACACTCTATGCTTGTAGAAATGATAGATACAGCAGTTGCATGGCTTTCCAATGCAATCAAGATGGTACGAGCCAGGGCTGTGGAAATTTGTGGAGGACCTCGACCTCCTACCCCAAGTAGTGAAGAGGAATCTGAGGAAGAAGATGACCCCATGGTAGCGAAAATTACCATAACAAATAGTGATGATGAAGATTATTGTCCCACAGAGATCATAGTGAAGAAACCTGCCAATGTGATGGAAACTCAGAGTGGAAGAGACTACAAGGGCAAGGCCCTAGCCGTAGAACAATCAAGAACTAGTGAGGTAGGAACCAATGGCTTGAAGAAAGATCTGGAGAATCCAGTCTTGACTCAACTTAAGAAGTCCCAAGCCAATATCTCAATTTGAGGATTGTTGATGGCCTCCCCCACGAACCGTGAAGTAGTTTTGAAGTCTCTCACCAATGTGCAAGTGCCAATCGAGATAGATTCGATGCATCTCTTGCACATAGTAGGGGCAACATATGCAGTACAATCATTGATGTTCTCGGGCTCGAAACTCCCCAAAGGTGCCCAGCACAATAAAGCTCTACACATCACGGTAGAATTTTTGGACAAGGTGGTTCCCTAGGTTCTCATTGACAACGGGTCCACTTTGAATGTTCTACCCTTAAGATCGGCAAAAAGTATTGGCGTCAACCTGGAAGAGATGAGGCCATCAACCAAAACCATACAGGCGTATGATAACACTAAGAGAAAAATCCTTGGCATCCTCACCATCGCCGTAGTAATTAACCAGTGAAGTTTGATATTGATTTTCAGATCATTAATATACTGACATCTTTTAACATGCTCTTAGGAAGGCCTTAGCTACATCAGGAAAAAGCAGTATCCTCTAGTCTCCATCAGAAAATGAAATTCATTCATGAAGGAAAGGTGATTACAGTAGTCGGAGATCCCGAAATGGTTCATACCTTAGCTAACATTGAAAATGGGGAAGAACTAGACCAGGAAGTTCAACTTAGTGGTTTTGAAATAGAAGAAACTTGTATAGCACTCACAAAGGAAATGCCAGATGAAAGATTCTGGCTAACTATGAAGCTATATGGAGCCCTCCGGTAAATCAGATGATGAGGAACATGCAATACTTTCCAGGGATGGGATTGGGAAAGTACCATTAGGGTGTTTCAAAATTACCTACTCTGGTGGTTAGCAAAGGAAAGAGTGGTCTTGGGTGCATTCCTCAAACCCCCGGACCAAGGAGCAAGAATGGCAGCAAAGGGAAGAAGGAATTAAGGATGACTAGTAAAATCTCCACCTCTTACTACCCCACTCTCAATGGGTACTTTATAAGGGAAGGAGAAGATTTTTCCTTTTGTGAAAATGTTGAGCCATGGTTTGATGAAACCGTTGCGAAGATGCAACCAGGGTTTGAAGTATTCTTTCAAGATGAGTTTGACTAGATAATATATGAGACAGAACAACAGCAAATGACAAAGGATAATCAAGACAGTTGCATCACCGAAATAGTGGAAGTAGCACTGATTGAAGATGGGTTCTCCTCTAGCAACCCCATAACATTGATCCGGTCAAAGGAATTTCCAAGTCCCCGAGTACTCTTAAAGAGGGAATGGAAAAAGAAGATAAGACTCATCTAGAGTCTACAACTTCCTATGGATCTGAAAGGTCACATCTATTCCTTTCTACAAAAGCCATGAGCTCAGGAGTTACATGAGCTCAAACCCAATCCTTTCAAAGGAGGAAACACTTATGAGAAGCAAAGAAGAGCACAAAGGATGATGGTTCGCATGTACTGTGCCCAAATCAACTGCAACAGGAAGGTTCATGAAGGTGGTCAAAGATGTGACCAAGGAACTGGGATGGCATCACTCAATAGGATGGAAAATATGGACTTCATAGAAAGAGGATTGAGCAGTCTCCACCAATCTTCACCTCTCAGAAAGTTTGGCTTCCAAGAGCACGAGGTTGATTAGCTGGTATTTATGAAGAAATAGGCACCTATCCAGAAGAAACATTACACCATTAAAGAAATAGCAGTAACCTTCCTAGAAAAAGAACGAGGCCCGTTGCCACATCTCCTCATCCATCGAGCCATGGAACCACTCCTAAACTGGACTAGCATTGAGGAGAGTTTCAAGTTTACTCATGCTGTTGAGTTAATAAAACTAGATACCACTGATGAAAGCATTTAACGAGTCATCGAGTCTGTAGTCGAGTAAGTTATTGAGTATGCTGTTTATAATTTCGTACTGATCTCCCCTCTTAAGGAGAGACCTGAGTCCGTATATGTCGAGTCTGTTACTCCTTCTTTCATAAATGAAATTTCTGATTCCAAGTATGACTTGCCTCCTTTTTCTGATGATGATCTTAATAAATATCAAGAGTTAATAAAACAATGCAAACCAAAGAAAGCCCAACCCATTCAAGAGGATATCTGGATAATTAATTTAGGAACCGATCAATGCCTTCGAGAGGTATAAATTGACACCACCTTAGACAATGAAGAAGCAGAACAGATGATCAATCTTCTAAAAGAATTTGCTGAAGTCTTTACTTGGTCATATGAGGATATGCCTAGTATAGACCCAGACATTGTGCAACATCGCTTGCCAACCTACCCTGGGGTAATGCCAGTCAAACAGAAGCTAAGAAGGATGCATCCAGAATGGAGTGAGAAGATCAGGGAAGAAGTAGTAAAGCAATGGAATGCAGGTTTCTTACAAGTGGTAAAATATCTCCATTGGTTGGCCAATATTATACCAGTGTCAAAGAAGGATGGCAAGGTACGAATGTGTGTTGACTTTCGAGATCTTAACAAGGTAAGCCCTAAAGATGACTTCCATTACCTCATATTGATTTATTGGTTGACAACACAGCAAGGCATACCTTGTTATCATTCATGGATGGATTCTTGGGATACAACCAAGTGAGCATACACCCCAAAGATTGGGAAAAGATATCTTTCACCACTCTATAGGGAACCTATTGTTATAAGGTGATGTCTTTTATACTAAAGAATGCTGGGGCAACTTATCAGAGAGTAGCTACGACCATATTACATGATATGATGAACAAATATGTGGAAGTCTATGTGGATGACATAATAGTAAATTTAAAAGATTGGCAGGGGCATATTCCCGCACTAAAGCGATTCTTTGAAAGGATCAAGAAGTATCAGTTGAAGTAGAACTCTTAAAAGTGTGTATTTGGGGCAATAGCAGGAAAATTGTTAGGGTTCTTAATGAGTGAAAGAGGCATTGAAGTCGACGCTATCAAGATCAAGGCAATTCAGGAGATGCCCACACCTCGAGCTGAGAAGAAGATACAAGGTTTTTTGGGTCACATCCAGTATATCAATAGGTTCATAGCATAGCTGACTATGATCTGTGAACCAATCTTCAAGCTATTAAAGAAGGATCAGCCCACGGAATGGAATGACCAATGTTAACAAGCTTTTGATAAGATCAAAGGATACCACATGAACCCACCAGTATTAACACCACCAGTGGAAGGAGGACCACTTCTGTTATACTTATCAGTGGGAGAATATTCCATGGGCTCACTGTTAACATAAAAAAGAGATGGAAAAGGGGGCAATACATGCCATATATTACCTTAGCAAGAAGTTCCTAGAATATGAGACGTGATACACATCTTTGGAAAAAACTTGTGCCGCACTGATTTGGGTGACGAAAAGGCTACAACATTACATGGTAGCTTATCCAGTACGTTTGATCTCAAGGATGGATCCAATCAATTACCTCTTCGAGAAATCAGCTCTAACAGGAAGGATGGCTCGGTGGCTGCTTCTGCTATCAAAATTTGACATCACCTATGTTACTCAGAAATCTATCAAGGGGCAAGCCATAGCTGATCATTTGGTTGCCCACCCCACAGAAGATGGAAGAGCCCTATATGATGCCTTTCCCGATGAAGAAATCATAGCAATAGAAGAAGAAGACATAGCTAATGAATGACAATTGTTCTTTGATGGAGCAGCTAATCAAAAGGGGTGTGGTGTGGGAATATTTCTTGTCACTCTTGACGGTCTTTACTTGCCTTCATCATTTTGCCTTGATTTCCCCTGTACCAATAACATTGCTAAATTTGAAGCTTGTGCCTTGGGACTCGAAACTACCCTAACCATCGAGATGTATGGAGATTCATCCATTGTCATTTGTCAGAAGCAAGGGAAGTGGATGACCAGAGATGAAAAGCTGAAACCATACCAAGAACTTCTGAAAGAGGTGATTGAACACTTTGAGAAGATCTCATTCGAATACTTTCAGAGAGATAACAATAGGTTCACCGACACCCTTGCGACCTTGACATCCATAGTAGAATGCAACCCTATGGCTAGGGTCCGACCATTCTTGGTAGAACAAAGAAGTAGGCCCATTTATCATAATTCGGTGAACTCTCTCACTGTAGATGGTCGGTCTTGGTTCGCTCATATTATGGATTTCATCAGAGGAAGGAAATACCAGGTTGAAGCCATAGAAAGAGAAAAGAAATTTCTAAGAAGATATACCACCCAGTTTATCCTTCAAGAAGACTTGTTGTACAAGAGATCCTATGATGGAACACAGTTGCTGTGTGTGGATGAAGAACAAGCTACAACCGTCATGGAGGAAATTCATCAAGGCCTCTGTGGACCTCATATGTATACCAAAATGCTTGCTAAGAAGATACTTAGGCTAGGATACTATTGGAATACAATGGAAGCAGATTGCGTGGCCTTTGTCAAGAAATGCCACAAATGTCAAATATTTGCTAATATCATCATACATATCCCACCAACGGAGTTGCACTCACTCAGTTCTCCTTAGCCATTCTCTACTTAGGGCATTAATATAATAGGGAAGATTAACCCCAAAGCATCCAATGAGCACAAATTCATCTTGGTAGCCATTGATTATTTCACCAAGTGGGTAGAAGCCTAGTCATATGCGGTCCTCACATTTGCTAATGTAGCAAAATTCATCTAAGAAAATATCATTTTCCGATATGGAGTACCTCAAGACTTGATATCAGATAAGGGATCCCATTTATGGGGCAAGACTAATAAGATTTGCACAAAGTTTGGTATTAGAAGGCACCGCTCTACCACTTATAGGCCACAGACCAATGGGATAGTAGAGGCGGCTAATAAGAACAACAAGGTGATCTTATAGAAAAGGGCTGAAACACACAAAGATTGGGCAAACAAGTTGCCACTAGCTTTGTGGGCATATCGAACATCTGTACGATCCTCAATAGGGGCAACTCCTTTTTCCTTGGTATATGGGGTTTTAAGGCTACCCATGGAAATTCTAGTACCATCACTAAGGGTGCTTCTTGATAGTTAGTTACCTGAAGGATAATGGGTGAAGGCCAAACACGACGAGCTTAACTTTCTTGATGAAAGGTGAATGAAAGCCATGCACAACCTAAAGAAATATCAACTGAGAATGGCAAGGGCCTTCAATAAGAATGTGAAGCCCCATCACATAGAAGAGGGAGAACTTGTTCTTCGAGAGCAAAGAGCCCCAATTCATGAGCCAAGAGGGAAATTCAGGCCCAACTGGAGTGGCCCATTCACTGTCAAAGAGATTCCATAGGGCAAAGCTGTGAAACTCCGAGACCACAACGGTGAATAAATACCCAGATTGGTCAACATGGATCAACTCAAGAGATATTATGTCTAATAGGGTGAATAGCCCGAACTACGCAAGACCTGATTCCTCTCAAGGGATATATAGGCAACTTGACATGTGCAAGTGCGGCCTTAACCATCTCAAGGTAATGAATTGGTTCCTAAATTAATAATCAAGGTATCTTAAAAGATCATCATAGTTTATGTCCCCCAAGAATAGCCATTTGGTATGTAAGGCCATTAGGTATCTGTCATTCACCTATGGTCCTTTAAATTCTTATCCATGATTCTATCTCCCAAAACTCGCCACTTGGCACCAGTATATCAAGGCCAGTTCATTCCCCATCCTTGATTAGTAAAAAAAAAAAAAAAAAGAGTGTGTTTGATGTAACAATGGTGAAGGTTTGTTTATGTCAATAGCTAATGAGTGATACTTGGTAAATCATCATCTTCCCTTTTGTTTGTGATAGTTGTAGGAAAAGTCATGGACTTGTTGGATGAGACGTTGAGAAAATGGACCTTGGACATAAACATAAGGGCACCAGGACTACTAGTATCCGTGAATATGTCAATGCTCGGTCGGATCGGGTGCATAAAGCTATATCACCATGTACTCCAACAAGTGCCTCAACATTGGGATGCCAATCTTCATATGTTTTGATTTGGATTAGTTGAGATCTTTCCAACTATCGAGGAATTCTGAGTTTATATGTTATCTCCAGCTAAGAGTAAGTTGATTCAACCATCTTTCAAGAAAGATCACTCAGAAGAGATTCGGGACTTTTTCGGATGGAAAAAGGAGGAAATGAAGCAATTCATCAGATATGGAAAGATTGATATTCTAAAGGTGGCCAGGATCTTCAGTCAATACCTACCACTGGGGGGAATCCATCAGCAAAGGTCATAGGATGCTTATCTACTATGCATGATAGCTCGCTATGTTCTCCGAACTCTGGGACGTGGTGCACCAACGGTCCTAATAGAAGTGATAAAGCAATTGAAGAAAGGAAGAGATATCATCCCCACAATCCTTGCAGAGACATTCAAAGGACTTGATGACATGAGCCATAGCCATAGGTTTGGACTTGATCATTATCATGGAAGCCCATCCATTTTTGAACTATGGATACTTGATAAGCTGAAGCTAAATAGGCCATTAAAAGAATGCCGACTTAGAGCTTTTTGCTACCAAGAAAGGAGGGAAGCCCCAGAGTTCAAGCTCATTGTTGATTGGAAAGAGTACCTATAAGGAAGAACTACAAAGGACATTGCATAGATATGCCCAGAGAAGTCACGGGAGGATTTTCTGAGAAGGCCCCTGGATACAATTACAACAGTTTGATGGGATTGACTCATACATCTTTTTACTTGCCCACTTACATCAGCTGACAATATGGACTGAAAGCAGGCGACCCTGAGGAGTTGTGAACTTTTACCTACCCCAAGAATTATCTCCCTATATTGTTACCTATCTATCCCGTTTATAGTAGGGAAGTCATTTTCTTATAATTCACTTGGTAGTAAAATGAGGAAATACTTGGATTTTCGTGTTATCTCGATTGTTCTATTGAAGTCTTGAGTTATGGAATTATTTTTCCTAAACATTCCTAAACCATAAGTAAAGGAAAATTTTCTTTGTGCCAAAGATAGGTTTCCATACATAAAATGCTAAAATAAAAAAAAAAAGTGAACAAATAGGGGGAGGGAAAAGAAAAAGAAAAAATATACATGTGTTTATGCTTGCAGGAACTACAGGAACAGATCCCTAAGAGCCAAAATCCTCATCTGAATAATATTCTGAGTCACCCTCATGGAATGACGAGGAGCTTGGTGATGGTAGTCTAGTATTCTCCAGTCTCTGGGTCAAATCTTGAATCAGTGCATGCTGCTGGGCATTCTCCTACTGATAGGAGCTGACTTGGCTCTCTAAGGCGACAATCCTTTCATCCTGAGAAATATAGGAGAGGATCAAGAAGAAGAGTAATGAAAGAAGAAGGGAAAATAGAAATAAGAGATAGAAAATACATACCTTGGCGATCATCGCCTCACACAAGCCATGATGCATCCTCCTAATCTCAGAATAGACCTCCGAGGACACCTGAGAAAGAGCTTATCAGTCAAAGGAGGTTGAAAGTCAATTGAGGGATGGTTGGATACTTACATAGTCATAAAGAATGGGCAGCCCAAGCGAAGCATCTACATCTGTTCTCCGCTTCAGAAGATAAGGGAGCCTAGGATTGACTGCGTTGGGGTAACACCAAGCAGGGAAGCCATGAAAGGGGATGGTGGCTATCCTGAGGGATCCACCTGCCTAGTAGAAGATCTGACTTGGGATGGACCAATAGCACTGACATGTGATTGGATGGTAGAAAGGTCTCCACACAGTGTTCGTCCCTGAAAGAACATCAATCAAGGTTAAAAGGAATTGAAAGACTAAAAGTGATATTTAAGAAAGAGCAACATACCACTGGATCATCAGAACCAAGAGGGGTACAAATAGTCTCTTACTCAAGGAAGGTTTTGTAGTCCCTATCCCAGTCAAGGAATGAATAATCCCATAGTCCATCGGCCAGCCTCTCAATCTGGTCCGTAGGAATGCACTCCGGACAATGCATGGTTGGTGGAGGGAGACAAGGAGAGAAGCGAGTATCATCATCAAACCATTGGGGTATGACCCTCTTTCCTAAATACCAGGTATGGCCCCATATCACACTGAATAGGACTCGATTTTTTGATAAATATCTAGCCCGAGTAGCTTCATCAAGGTCCAGGAATGTTAGAGGATGGAATGGTCTCTAAGTGACCTGCAAATTCAAAGAAAAGTAAGTATGGCACATAACATGAGGAGATTTAATGACAAAGCATGGCTTACCTCTGTAAGGCCATTCAGGAGAGAACGGGTGGTAGTCCCTAGAGGATAGTGTCGAGCCCTGCGTACTCAGCTATCTCCCCATCTCACAACTACGGGGAAGGGAAATGCTTGAGGGTCCTTCAGTGTGGGAGACATAATCTCCAGATGCTCATAGCACCAGGGATGATTTGAAAAACCAAAGTGAAAGAATACAACCAAATAAAATGAAATGAGTACAAGAATAAGAGATTACCGGGTGGATGTAGCCCACTCCCTGGAGGCCTCGGTCTCCATATGATAACAGATCCAGAGACCGTAGCAAATATGCATAAGCAGCTCTGCCCCAATCCCAGGTATCCACGTCACAGAGATTTAGGAAGAAGGCAACCATATGAATGTCTATCCTGCCTCGGAGGTCACCATAGAGACATTGGCCCACAGTGAACAAAAGGAAAGAATGGGTCACCTATGCCAGATTACCCTGGTTTACCCCCAGGCCGGTCCTCCACCAATGAGCATTGATCTCGCCAAGGCGGATATATGTTTGATCACCCCTGATATCTATGCCTATCAAATTTGTAAATTCCCTAGCTGTCAAAGTATTGGGAAGGGTCAAAGGCCTCCCCCCAAATGGTATGCCTGTCTTGGCATAGAAGCACAAGGGCGTGATAGTGATTTCATCGATAAGAAGATGGAAGGAGTGAGTGCTCGGCCACCATCGCTCCATCAGGGCCCCTGCCAATGACAGGTTGAACTTCCTAGTTTCTATGGAAGCCAGTCGAATCAGGTATGATGAATCAACCATCTCCCTCACTCTGTAGGGGAGCGTCCTATACCAATCCCGAGCTATGTTTGGATGGCAATATCTAGCCAAGGTCAGTGGTACTTCCCCATCATGCTTTTTATTTTAAAAAATATATAATAATAATAATAATAATAAATGATTAGAGCAAGCAAAACAAAAAATAATGAATAAAAATAAAATAAAATAAAAACAAAAATAAAATAATAATCAAACAATGAATAGAATGTAAAGACTTACCTAAGAGCCCCATACTAAGTTACAGATATGGTTTTGACTGTTATGAAGAGTCTATCCAGAGTAATAATCTACAAGACCCTCATCCCTTTGAGAGGAATTGCTACAACCATCCAGCTGGACTCTCCACAAGTCTTTCTCTTTCTTCTTTCAGCCATATTTTTCAAAATCATAAAAACCCCAAGAAGTTCCCCAATTTACACAAAAGCCTAAAATGATGTCAAATTCTCCAAAGAACTCCTTCCTTAAGAACTATGAAGATCTTCAAGAGAAAGATGAAGAACTTCAAGGAAAACCTGAAGATCTTTGAAAAAAAATTTGAAGAAACCCGAGAAAATGCGAAATGGTTCGGATCTTCGAGAAGGTTCTAAAACCCTGAGCTCATTCACTGACAAATCATTCCCAACTCAAGAAACTCGGAATAGTGAGTAAACATGACCTGGGGGGACCATTTTATGGTTAAAAATTCATCCTCCAAAAAAAAAATTTGAGATTCTGATTCCAAGGTGCAATTTAAGAGTTCTTACCACCAAAACAAAAAACAAAATTCACAATATTTGTGTGGTAGGTAAGAGTTAAAATCATATGGAAAGTTAAATCTAATTGGTAGATAAAAACACATGAAAGTGGAAGGTGAAATTGGTAGGTAAAAGTAGAAGGTAAAATCAAAGTCAAAAGATCAAAGAATCAAGATTCCAAATCAAAGTCAAAAAAATCAAAGCTCAAAGATTCCAAATCAAAAGCTAAAAGATTCTAAGTCAAGATCCAAGTTTTCAAGAATCAAGGGCTACAATGCAAGATCCCAATTTCATTGACCCAGCCCTAGGTGGCACAATTTCATTGACTCAGCCCCAGGTGGCCCAATTACATTGATGTGGGCCCAGGTGGCCCAATTACATCGACCCGGCCTCAGGTGGGCCAATTACATTGAATTAGCCCCAGGTGGCCTAATTTCATTGACCCAGTCCCAGGTGGCCCAATTTTCATTGACCCGACCCCGGGTTGCCCAATTTTATTGATCCGGCCCCAGGTGGTCCAATTGCATTTACCCAACCCCAAGTGGCCCAATTGCATTTATCCTACCCTAGGTGGCCCGTTTTCTTTGAATAGGTTCCAAGTGGCCCGATCTCATTATTGATTCCCTAAACTATCACATGGAAGCCCAGTTAAGGAAAATCCATTAATCACACGTTTTTGCAAGATTGAAAAAGCAGTGAATTTCTTTCTTATAATCGACAATCCCAAATAGCCAAGATTAGTTCGAAAGACCCATCCTGGAGACCAAATTCCCTAATCCGACACATGGAAGCCCGGCCTAGAAAAAGTCAAAAGATAAAAAATACTAACATCTTTTGCAGGATTGGAAGGGCAGCAAATTTCTTTCCTACAATCAGCAACCCAGGTAAATCTGGAAACTTTAAAGTAGTTAAAAGATATTACCTGTTGCATTTTCAATTTCGTCATTAGTGAAAAAATTGATGGCAGTATATACTTCGGGTGGCAAAATGTTATCATTTTTTTCTTTACCCTTCGGCCGTTGGCATAGGCCTCAACCAAAGAGCGGCATTCTATAGACACCCAATTTTGTCACCCCCTCTGGCTATGATGAAATACGAATCTTAGATGTGGCTTCTTACTTTCGATCGATAGAGATGATGATTGACTAAGGAAACCCAAAAACATCCCCTATCTAAAAACCCCTGAAAACCCCTCGAGGGAGAAAAGAGTGTCCAATTTTGACTTCTTATATATCAATGAATCTGGTCAAGATGACCATATACAGAGGGATGGTCTGCACAAAGAAGAGAACAAAGAATGATGATCTGCATATACTGCGCCCGAATTAATTGCAGTGGAAAGGTTCGTGACGGTGGCTAGAAATGCAACCAAGGACTAGGGATGGCTTCAGTCGATAGGCTCAAAAGATTGGACTTCATAGAGAGAGGATTGAGTAGTCTCCATTGCCTTTCACCCTCAAAAAGTTTGGTTTCAAGGAATATGAGGTTAGCCAATTCTTGTTCGTAAGCAAGCAGCCAGAAGAAAGAAGCAACTACAGTACTACTAAAGAAATATTTGTGACCATCCTAGAAGAAGAATATGGTCCATCTGCTTATCCATCAGTCCATTGAGCCACTCCAGAATTGGAGAAGCATTGGAGAGGACTTCAAGTTTACTCATGCTACTGAGTCAACCAATCGGCATACCATTGATAAAAGCATCAAGTCAAGTGTCAAGTCCGTCACCGAGTCAGTTGTCGAGTCAGTCGTTGAGTTGTCTCTTTATGATTATATGTTTGTTTTCCCTCTTGAGGAAAGTCCAAAGTCAGTGTATGTCAAGTCTGTTACTCCTTCTTTCATGAATGATCTTAATGAATGTCATAACCTAATAAAACAATGCAAACCAAATAAAGCCCAGCCCATCTGTGAGGATACCCGGGTTATTAATTTGGGAACCGACCAATGCCTTCGAGAAGTCAAAATTGGTACCACTCTCGATGAGAAAAAGCAGAGCAAATGATCAGTCTCCTAAAGGAATTTTCCTAAGTCTTTTCCTGATCTTATGAGGATATGCCTGGGATGGACCCCAACATCGTGCAACATCATTCGCCGTCCTATCCTAGGGCAAAGCCTGTTAAGCAGAAGCTTAGAAGGATGCATCCAGAAAGGAGTGACAAGATCAAAGAAGAAGTTGAAAAATAGTAGAACTCAGGGTTTCTCCAAGTGGTGAAGTATCCCCAATGGTTAGCCAATATAGTACTTGTTCTAAAGAAAGATGGCAAGGTATGAATGTGCATGGATTTTTGAGATCTTTATAAGGTGAGCCCTAAGGATGACTTCCCATTATCTCACATTAATGTATTTCCGAAAACAGAGCAGGTCATGCCTTGCTATCATTTATAGATGGATTCTTAGGATACAATCCAGTGAGCATGCACCCGGAAGATCGTGAGAAGATAGTCTTCACCACTCCATGGGGAACCTATTGTTACAAGGTGATGCCTTTTGGATTGAAGAATGCCGAGGCAACTTATCAAAGCGCAGCTATAGCCATATTGCATGACATGATGAACAAAGATGTGGAGTTCTACATGGACGACATGATAATGAAGCCAAAGGATTGACAGGGGCATATTCCCGCACTAAAACGATTCTTTGAAAGATTCAAGAAGTATCAACTGAAGTTGAATCCTCAAAAGTGTGTATTCAGGGCAATGGCAGGAAAGTTATTGGGATTTTTGGTGAGTGAAAGGGGCATTGAAGTCGACCCTATCAAGATCAAAGCAATCCAAGAAATGACCACACCTCGCACTAAGAAGCAGATACGAGGATTCCTGGGCCACATCCAATATATTAGTAGATTCATACCCCAACTGACTATGATCTGCAAACCAATTTTTAAGCTGTTGAAGAAGGATCAGCCCTCAAAATGGAATGACCAATGCCAACAAGCTTTTGATAAGATCAAAGGATATCTCATGAACCCACAAGTATTGACACCACCGGTGAAGGGAAAACCACTCCTATTGTACTTATCAATAAGAGAATATTCCATTAGGTCATTGCTAGCACAAAAGGAAACAGAAAAGGGACTGGAGCATACCATATACTACCTCAGCAAGAAGTTCTTGGAATATGAGACATAATATGCATCTTTGGAAAAAAACTTATGCTTCACTGATTTGGGCAACAAAAAGGTTATGGCACTACATGGTAGCTTATCCAGTACGTTTGATCTCAAGGATGGATCCAATCAAGTACCTCTTTGAGAAACCGGCTCTAACAAGATGGATGACTGTATGGCTGCTATTGTTATCAAAATTTGACATCACCTATATTGCTCAAAAATCTATCAAGGGACAAGCTATAGCCGATCATTTGGTTACCCACGCCACAGAAGATGGAAGAGCACTAGATGATGATTTCTTAGATGAAGAGATGAAGAAGAAGACACAGTTAATGAATGGCAGTTGTTCTTTGATGGAACAGCTAATCAAAAGGGGTGTGGTGCGGTAATATTGCTTGTCACTCTTGATAGCCTTTATTTGCCTTCATCATTCCACCCTGATTTCCCCTGTACCAATAATATTGCCGAATATGAAGCTTGTGCCTTGGGGCTCGAAACTGCCCTGACTATTGGGGATTCATCCATTGTCATCTGTTAGATGCAAGGGATGTGGAAGACCAGAGATGAGAAACTAAAACCGTATTAAGAAAATCTGAAAGAAGTGATTGGACATTTTGAGAAGATCTCATTCGAATACTTTCAGAGAGATATCAACTGGTTTTCCGATGCCCTTGCAACCTTGGCTTCCATGGTAGAATGCAACCCTATGGCTAGGGTCTGGCCATTCTTAGTGGAACAAAGAAGAAGGCCCATTTATTAGAACTTGGTGAACTCTCTCACCATAGATGGTCGGTCTTGGTTTGCTCACATAGTGGAATTCATCAGTGAAAGGAAGTACCTGATTGAAGCTATGGATAGAGAAAAAGAAATTTCTAAGGAGATATGCAATCAGTTTATTCTTCAAGGGGATTGTTATACAAGAGATCCTATGATGGAATACAATTCTTGTGTGTGGATGAAGAGCAAGCTACAACAATCATGGAAGAAATTCATCAAGGCCTTTGTGGATCCCATATGAACGCCAAGATGCTCGCTAAGAAGATTCTCAGGCTAGGATACTACTGGAACACATTGGAAGCAAATTGTGTGGGCTTTGTCAAGAAATGCCACAAATGTTAGATATTTTCCAATATCATACATATCCCACCAACAGAGTTGCACTCACTCAGTTCTCCTTGGCCATTCTCTACTTGGGGGCATTGATATCATAGGGAAGGTCAATGCTAAAGCATCTAATCGTCACGAGTTCGTCTTGATAGCCATTGCTTATTTCACCAAGTGGGTAGAAGCTCAGTCATATGCAGTCCTCACATCTACTAAGGTGGAAAAATTCATCCAAGAAAACATCATTTGCCATGGAGTGTCTCAAGAGCTGATATTGGATCAAGGATCCCATTTCTGGGGGCAAAACTGACAAAATTTGCATGAAGTTTGGCATTAAAAGGCACCGCTCTACCATTTACAGGTCACAGACTAATGGGGAAGTAGAAGCAGCTAACAAAAATACTAAGGTGATCCTACAAAAAATGGCTAAAACACACAAGGATTGGGTGGATAAGTTGCCACTTGCTTTATGGGTATATCGGACTTTTGTACGATCCTCGATAGGGGCAACTCCTTTCTCCTTAGTATATAGGGCTTATGCGGTCTTTCCCATGGAAATCCTAGTACCATCCCTAAGGGTGCTTCTGGAAAGTTAGTTACATGAAGGAGAATGGGTGAAGGCCAAACACGACGAGCTCAACTTTCTCGATGAAAGACGTATGAAGGCCATGGATAATCTGAAGAAATATCAACTGTGAATGGCAAGGGCCTTCAACAAGAATGTGATGCCTCGTGACATAGAAGAGGGTGAGCTTGTTCTTCGAGAACAAAGAGCCCCAATTAATGACCCAAGAGGGAAATTTAAGTCCAATTGGAGTGGTCCATTCATTATCAAAGAGATTCTACCAGGCAAGGTTGTAAAACTCATAGACCACAACAGCAAGGAAATACCCAGACTGGTCAATATGGATCAACTCAAGAGATATTATGTCTCAAAGGGTGAATAGCCTGAACTACAATAGACCTGATTCCTCTCAAGTGATACGTAGGCCACTTGACATGTGCAAGTGCGGTCTCAACCATCTAGAGGCAATAAATTGGTTCCTAGATTAATAATCAAGGTATCTAAAAAGATCATTATAGCTTGTGTCCCCCAAGAATCACCATTTGGTATGCAAGGCCATTAGGTATCTATCATTCACCTATGGTCCTTCAAATTCTTATCCAAAATTTCACACCCAATAGTCGCCACCCAGCACTAGTATATCAAAGCCAGTTCATTCCCCATCCTTGATTAGTTAAAAAATAAAAAATAAAGAGTTTGATGCAATAGTGGTAAAGGGCTGGTTGTGTCAATAGCTAATGAGAGATACTTTAACAAATCAACACATCTCCTCTTTTTTTGTAATGATCATAAGAAAGGTCATGGGCTCATTGGATGAGACATTGAGAAAATGGACTGTGGATATAAACATAATGGCACCAAGACTGCTAGAATCTATGAATATGTCAATGCTCAATCAGATTGGGTGCTTAGAATTACATCACAATTTACTCCGACAGATGCCTCAACACTGGGATACTGATCTCCACGTATTTCGGTTTGGGTTGGTCAAGATTTTCTCAACTCTCGAAGTTCCGAGTTTGTATGTTGTCTCCACCCAAGGGCAGATTAATTCAACTAGCTTTGAAGAAAGATTACTCGGAGGAAATTCAGAACTTCTTTGGATGGTAAAAGGAGGAAATGAAAGCAGCTCATTAGATATGGGAAGATTGAGATTTTGAAGGTGGTCAGGATCTCCATCTAGTATCTATCACTGGGAGGAATCCATCAGCAAAGAACATAGGACACTTATCTTTTCTGCATGATAGCTTGCTATGTTCTCTGAACTCCCAGACGTGGGGCATCACTTGTTCTGATAGAAGTGGTAAAGCAATTGAAGGAAGGTGGTGATCTTATCCCCACAATCCTTGCTGAGACACTCAAGGGATTTTATGACATGAGCCATGGCCATAAATTTGAACTTGATCATTATCAAGGAAGTCATACTATTTTTCAACTTTGGCTACTTGAAAAACTGAAGCTAACCAGGCCATTGAATGGATGTCAACTCGGAGTTCTTTACTATCACCCAAAATTCATTGATTGGAAGGAGCACCTACAAGGAAGAAATGCACGGGATATTGCATAGAGATGCCCATGTTGGCCACAAGGGGATTTTCTAATGAAGATTTGGATACAGCTATGTCAGGTTGATGGGATTGACTCATACGTCCTTTTACGTACCAACCAATATCAGCCAACAGTATGGACTGGAAGCAGAGGGCCCAAAGGAGTTAGTGAACTTTTATCCACCCCAAGAACTGTCTACTCACATTGTTACCCACATATCCTATCTGTGGTAGGAAAGTTATTTCCATTCTATGTATTTCACGTGGTAGTAAAGTGAAGTGATATTTTGGATTTTCATGTTCTTCCGATTATTCTAATGAAGACTTGAGTTGTGGAATTATTTGTGCCTAGTATAAAAAAAATTTCAAAATCATAATTAAAGGAGATTTTCTTTATGCTAAAGATAGATTTCCATTCATGAAATGCCAAGTTTGGCATACAAAAAATAAGAACAAACATGGGGAGGGAAAAAGAAAAGAAAAAATATACATATGCTTGTGTTTGCAAGAATTACAAGAGAAGATTCCTATGAATCAAAGTCCTGATCTGAGCTGTGCTCGGGAGCATACTCAAGAAACATAAAGGAGCTGGAAGGTGCCAATCCTGTGCTCACCATCCTCTAAGTGAGATCCTGAATCTGCGTATGCTACCGGGCAACCTCTTATTGGTAAGAACTGACTTAACTCCTCAAGGTAGTGGTCTCCCCTTCTTGGGAAATATAAGGAATGGAAAAAAAAAAAATAATAAAAAAAAAAGTTGGAGATTCCAATTCCAAGGTGTAACTTAAAAATTCTTACCACAAAATGCAAAATCCAAGTCAAATCTTGTGTGGTAGATAAAATTACATCACATGCATATGGAAGGTGAAAGTCAAATTTAAGTGGAAGGTGAAAGTCAAATTTAAGTGGAAGGTGAAATTCAAAGCAAGCTTATGTGGTAAATAAAAATTACATCACATGCATAAGGAAAGTGAAAATCAAATTCATGGGAAGGTGAAATTAAAAGCAAGCTTATATGGTAGATAAAAGTTACATCACATCAAAAGCCAAAATTTAAGATTCCAAATTAAAAGCTAGAATTCAAGATTCCAAATCAATAGCCAAAATTCAAGATTCCAAATCAAAAGTCAAAATTCAAGATTCCAATCCCTTGGCTCAAATTCAAGAACCCCAATCAAGGGACAAAAGAAAAAATCAAGAAAAGTAACAATCTCATTGGACCGACCAGAGGTGGCCTAATTTCATTGAATCGGCCCCAAGTGGCCCAATTTCGTTGATTCGACCCCAAATGGCCCGATTTCATTGATCAATTCCATGGACTGGCAGAAGGAAGCCCAGCCTAGGAAGAACATTTTTTGTAGGGAGGGCTCAAATCTCTACAAACAATGGCGCAAGGTAAAAAATCACAATCAAACACTATTGCTTTTTACAAGATTGGAAGAGCAGCGAATTTCTTTCCTATAGGTGACAATCCTAGATAGCCCAGACCTACTCGAAAGAACCCATCTAGAGACCAGATAGCTGAGACCAGTTCGAAAGAACCTTCCTGGAGACCAGATAGCCCAAACCAGTTCAAAAGAACCCGCCTGGAGACAAGATAGCCTAGATTAGTTCGAAAGAACTCGCTTGGAGACCAGATAGCTCAGACTGGTTTGAAAGAACCCACCTGGAGACCAGATAGCCCAGATTAGTTCAAAAGAAACTACCTGCAGATAGCCCAGATTTATTCGAAAGATGCAGCCTGGAGACCAGATAGCCCAGATTCCTGGAGACTAGTGAGCCCAAATTGGTTCAAAAGAACCTGCCTGGAGATTAGATAGCCCAGATTGGTTCGAAAGATCTAGCCTAGAGACCAGATAGGCCAGACTGGTTCAAAATAACCCACCTGGAGACCAGATAGCCCAGATTGGTTCGAAGGAACCAGCTTGGAAACCAAATTGCCCCAAGTTGGTTCAAAAGACCCAGCTTGGAGACTAGATATCCCTAGACTGGCACATGGAAGCCCGGCCTAGGAAAAATTAAGAATTAAGTGCTAACATCTTTTGCAGGATTGAAAGAGCAGCGAATTCCTCTCCTATAATCTATGACTTAGATAAGATCCTAAACTATGAGTAGTTAAAGATATTATCTATTGCATTTTCAACTCTATCATTGATGAGAAAGACAATGACAGTACATGCTCCGGGTGATAAAATGTGGTCATTTTTTTCTTTGCCCTTCGACTGTTGGCACAGGCCTAGGCCAAAGTGGGGCATTCAGTAGACACCAAATTCGATGGCCTAGGTAAGATGAATTATAGATCTTGGACATAACTTCTTACTTCTGATTGATAGAGATGATGATTGATTGAGGTAATCCAACCTAGAAACATCCCATACTCACCCAAAATCCTGAACACCCCGTGCGAGAGAAAAGAAGGGTCCAGTTATGATTTTTTATAATGAAGGAATTTGGTCCAAAGCAACCAAATGGATGCATAGTACTTGGAATTATGATTTCAAAAATATATGGTACGTCAAAATCAGACCGTCGAATCTCCTGTAATCATTCCGAAAAGTTACACCTTGAGTGCTCAGCGCCCCTGACCAACCCTCGGTGCCCATGACCAACCCTTAGCCCCCTGACCAACCCCCAGCGCCCCTAACCTGCACCTGGTGCCCCTACAGAGGTCCCAACACCCCCATCGATGATCGAAATCGCCATTCTGATGATCGATTTGAGAAGGGATCCCTTCTTCACCCACTAGTGTACTCCGCACTACCCTGCTAGCGTACCCTACACCATGACCACCCATTGGCCCAAAAAGGCATATTTTTACTTTATTGGAAGAATTAATTTTCCCCCCATTGGCTAAAGAAATTTACCTTTCACCCTATTGGTCCAAAAATTTATATTTTCACCTCATTGGTTTAGAAAAATCACTTTTTCACCCCATTGGTTAAGAAAATTCCTCTTTCCTCCCCATTAGTTAAAAAAATTCTATAAATACCCCCCTCCCTTTAGTTTTACACACTCAAGCCTCTAATGAGCACCCCTTGTAGAGAAGCTCTGCCCTCTCTCCTCCCCTCCCCCTTGAGGTTCTTCAAGTCTTCGGAGAGATCTTCATAAGATCCAAAGTGTTTGTCAGATCTTCGAAGTGTTCTTCGGGCCTTCAAAAATTCCTCAATCATATGAGTTTCACCTATTCACAGTGGAAGATCTGCCCAAGTGCCACCTCAACCTAGCCTTCCCATAGCCTATCCCCAACGGAAGCTCTGCTGGAGTGCCACCTTAGCCTAGCCCTCCCAAAGCCTATCCCGAGTGGAAGCTCTGCTAGAGTGCCACCTCAGCCTAGCCCTCCCAAAGCCTATCCTCAGTGGAAGCTCTGCCAGAGTACCACCTCAGCAAAAATCCAAAAGTAGTCCATCCCTAGTGGAAACTTTATCGAATTGCCACCTCAGCCAAAGACCAAAAGTAACCTTCCCCAGCCGAAGCACTGCCGAAATTTAAATCCAAAAGTAATCGTTCCTAGTAGGAACTCTGCCCAAATATTATCATAGTCAGCATCTCTCAAAAAAGGAAGTTGGAGGTCAAGACCATCTTCCCCTGAGCTGGGAGAATCCATAAGAAAGTTTGTACTAGCACTAATCAGGGGGTCTAAGCTCAGGTATAATTTCTCAACCAAATTAGCATAATGTAGACCTTATATTGACCTTATTTTAGTGTACATAATTATTTAAATTCAGTCAATGTATATATGTGTGATAACTTAACCATTTATATGGAATAGGAATAATTATGGAAGATGTTCGTTCTCAAGCTTCTAGTAGGAAGACCGATTGAGCCGAGTAGATTGGGTGCCTAACACCTTCCCAACTCTACAACCTGACATGTACCCTAAATCTCTAGACCAGACCAACTTTTGGGCCCTTTTCTTAGGAATTGGGCCAATCCCTGAGTCCTAGGCCCATAATCCTGGTGGCAACTCCAAACCCTTTTGCATGATCCCAATCCTCTGTATTGGACCATCATCAAATCCCCATCTTAATGATGACCTTTACACTCCTACGAAATAGGTCTTCACGTATCTTTGAGCGGGTAATACGGCATTATGGGGCCCATGGGTAAGCACACATGACACACCCCTCCCCAAGAAAGAGGAAGCGAAAGAGAGGAGGGGGCCTAAATGCTTAAAGTCCTTTCTTCTTCCCACCCCCAAGGGGGAGAAGAGAGAGATCTCCGGCCACTACCCTTACACTAATTCCAGAGGAAGGGGCAATTTTTGCAAAAGCAACAACTTTTCTTTCCATTCATTATGCTTCCCATCATGGTACCTCTTAGAGTCTCTAATAAGAAGAGTAGGATTGAAGAAACGAAGATCCTAATCCTGCGAGACATTGACAACATGTTGATAGTTCCATGATCTGGGAGTGGATTGGTGTTGATATTGGGAGGCTGATTAACTTTGACCTCAATAGTCACGTTGTCTACCAAATCCTAGATTGCATGTTGAAGACCTAAGTATCTTTCAGTGTTGTGCCTCTTCTGAGTATGGTAAGTATAATATCCATGGTCCCTCTACCAAGTTGGGGGAGGGTTGTTGATTACCCTTGGAGCCATTGTCCCTAGCAATCCTTGTTTCTTTAGCTTTTCATACACTACGGTCATGGACATCCCCAAAATCAATGAACTATCTCCTTGGGAGAGGAGCCTTCTGAGTAGGAGCATCTACTTGTATCACAAAAGGTTGTGAAGAGGTGACGGGTGATAACGACTGCTGGACCACGCCTACCACATTGGCCCTTTCCCTTGTTCAACTCTGGTGTTTTTTCCCACATCTTGGGAGGATCCTAGACACTGGTCCTCCCTTAGGATTCTATTTTCCACACGTGTGCTGGTGGCTATCAAAACATCAAAATTCTGTAAATGTTGATAGTAGAAAACATCGCAATAAGGCATAGACAAGTTTTCAATCAACATCTCTACTTGCTCTGCTTCTGAAGGTTGGTCTGCCATCTTGGTGGTGAATCCTTCTTTGGGCTGCTATCATAACATCTTAAGCTCTCGATGCTTTACATCCACCTTAGTATTGTACAAGCACTGCTTGGTGAAGGCTTTCACTACTGTTGCCCAATCCTGAGTTTGGGCAGACTCTAATTATGTGAGCCACCTCAGTGTTGGCCCTGGCAGGGTTAACATAAAAGCTTGTCCCATCTGGTTGTCAGCGAGCTGCCATGATTTAGCAATGCTGAAAAAAACTTTGAGATGAGACTTTGGGTCCCTTGACTCATCAAATCTGTCGATCTGCCATTTAAACTTCTTGGGAATCCTTGCTCTAAAAAAGAAACTCATTTCATCGGAATCCACCACTTGACTTTTCGAGCTCTTTCCCAATCGAATCATAGTTTCCAATTTTTCTAATTGCTCTCTGAGTTTTCTTTCTTCATTTTCTTAAGTTCCATCATACATGCGTCGTAAACTTCTCTTCCTAATCTTCAATCACTACCCTAGGTAGGGGGACCCTGGAATAGGTTCCCCGTTGACCACTTGGATGGGTAGGTGAAACTCCCCATCGACCGGTTGGTTTGACTTATTCTAGTTCTCTTGAGTCAACTCGGGAAGAATTCCCATGATAACCCATAGCTCATTCTGCTCCAACTCTCCTATAGTTGGTGTAGGTTCAGTCTTGGGAGGGTTTTGAAGCATATGCAGTATTCAGGCTAATCCTCTCTTGACCTCAACCATTTCTGTCTGCAAGGTCTCTATGGGGTGGACCCAAGCTTGGTCGGGTGATTCAGGGTTGTGTGGATTCATATGAACTGGGCTATAATCACGTGGTAGTAGATAGTCTCAGAGAGACGATGGAGGTGACACTGGACTTAAGTGAGTTAACCGGTTACCCTAACGTGTCCAAATGGAACATGGAGAATACTTGAGGTGTGGCATTGTGCCTGAACCAAAAGAGGCTTATTTTAAGATTCTTGTATTCCCAACCCTTTGTTCATTCATTCATTCTAATGTCAACCAATGATTCATCCAAAGTTAGTCCACTTGATTATAGGGGTGGATAGGGGTTGATGCCCCTAGTCCACTCCATGTCATAGGTGGGAGATACACACAAATGGCTTGACCAGAATATACCTACAAGACATTCTCTACCAACAAAGTCATGCTTTCCTTATCTTATCCCACTAGGTGACCTTCCTTCTAGTTTCCTCGGGTCTTTTAGATGATTTGGCATTTTGTGGGACATTGACGAGAATCACCCTAGTGTCGCATATACTGAATCATCCATATCTCATTTTTAAGGAGGAAGGACACCTTTTATCCAAAACCCACTTAGGAGAGCATATCTTTATGACTAGATTGCATTATAGGAAGATTCCTTTTCAAGACCTTAAACAAATTCTACAGATCAGCTTGTGGTGTTCCTAGCATTCTACATATATTTCCTAAATGATGCGAGTATCCAGTAGATGCAATAGGAGCGATAAGGTTTCCTTGATAGGATGTATATACACAAGGTACGTGATCCTTTTGATATACCAGTAGGTACGAGATCAAGGGGGTGACTTCCTTGCCCATTACTAGTGACTACACATGCGGGTAAGCAACTAGCCATGGGGTGGTGGAACCGTCAGTGATTATGTGCAAAAGTGTAATACGGGAATATCATTATTCGATCTCAAAATGTCACAAAATGCACGGACCTCCCTGATGGTGCTGGCACAATTATGAACATTAATAATACCCCACACCCTTGTATAGGAAGCAGCTACCATTTGCTCTTAGAGTACTCTCCATGACATACACTAACCTCCCTGACGGTGCGGGCATGACAGGGAGTCCCTCACCAAATGATTTCACTTTGAGCACAATGCATGATGCGGTTAGTGAATACAATTACAATCATGGGGTTAGCCAAATATGTTTTCAAACAAATGTGGTGGAAAATGTTCTTATATTAAATGGTAGCATCTAGTGTCGGAAGCTTAACAGAGTCCCCAGTGGAGTCGCCACTATGAGGGTAGCAGCCGAAGATCTCTCTTCTCCCCCTTGGGAAAGACTTGGCATTCGGCCCTCTCTCCTCTCCTTCTCTTCCTTAGGAAGGGATGTGTCATGTATGCTTACCCACGGGCCCCACACCACCGTATTGCTGATTGAAGATATGTGGAGGCCTATTTCACAGGAGTGTAAAGTTCATCATTGAGATGGGGATTTGATAATGGTCTAATACGGGGGATTGGGATCATACAAAAGGGTTTGCAGTCGCCACCTAGGATTACGGGCCTAGGATCCGAGGTCAGCCCATTTCCTGAGAAAAGGGCCCGAATGTTGGTCTGGTCCAGAGATTTAGGGTAAATGTCAGGTTATAGAGTTGGGAAGGTGTTAGACACCCAATCTACCCGGTTCAATCGGTCTTCCTACTAGACACTTAAGAATGAACATTTTCCATGATTATTCCTATTCCACATGCATAGCTAAGTTATCACAAATATATATATTGACTAAATTTAAATAATTATGTACACTAGAACTAGGTGAGTATAAAGTCTACATTATACTGATTCGGTTGAACAATTATATCTGAGCTTAACCCCTGTTTCGAGTCAATAGGGGTGGACCCCTGATTAGTGTTGGCACAAACTTTCTTATAGATTCTCCTGGCTCAGAGGAAGATGGTCTTGACCTTTAACTTTCTTTTTCGAGAGATATTGACTATGGTAATATTCGGAAAGTGTTTCAGCTAGGAACGGTTACTTTTGGATTTGAATTCCAGTAGAGCTTTGGCTAGGGAAGGCTACTTCTGGGCTTTGGCTGAGGTGGCACTCCGACAGAGCTTCCGCTAGGAATAGGCTATTGGAGGCTAGGCTGAGGTGGAAATCTGGCAAAGCTTCTGCTGGGGATAGGCTATGGGAGGGCTAGGTTGAGGTGGCACTCTGACAAAGCTTCCACTGGGGATAGGTTATGGGAGGGCTAGGCTGAGGTGGTACTCCAGCAGAGCTTTCGCTGGGAATAGGCTAAACTTAAATGATTGAGGAACTTTGAAGGCCCAAAGAACACTTCGATGATCTAAAGATCACTTTGAAGATTAGAAGAACCTCAAAAGGGGGGGGGGAGACTAAGAAAAAATTTCTTCTACACAAAAGGTTCACTCAACAAAACAAATGATTGAAGAACTTCGAAGGCCCAAAGAACACTTCGGATCGTATGAAGATCTCTCTGAAGACTTGAAGAACCTCAAAAGGGGAGGGGAGAGAGAGGGCAGAGCGTCTCTATAAGGGGTGCTCACTAGGAGGTATTAGTGTGTAAAACCAAAGGGAGGGGGGTATTTATAGATTTCTTAGACCAATAGGGAGGAAAGAGGGATTTTCTTGGTTATTGGGGTTTAAAATGTGAATTTTTGGACCAATGGGGTAACAAAGTGAGATTTTGGGCCAATGGGGTGATGAGTAATTTCTTGGGCCAATGAGATGAAAAGATGCCTTTTTTGGGCCAATGGGAGATTGGGGTGTAGGGTACACTAATAGGGCAGTGTAGAGTGTCCAAGTGGGTGAAGAGTGAATCCCTTCACCAAACTAGTCATCAGAGTGAAGGTTCTAGTGAAAACACCAGGGCTGGGTAGCGGCGCAAGCACAAGGTAGTGGGTGTGCGCACAAGGTAGCGAGGGCACGCAAAGCAGCAAGGCACGCATGGGGCATGCGGGGATGAAGAGCCCCGCAAGGCCATGGGGGTGCATGCGAGGCAGCAAGGGTTCGTGTGAGACAGTAGGGGTGAGCACAAGGGAGCGGTGGCATGAGGGGCCACGAGGTCCATGAGAGGCAATAGGGCAGCACACGAGGCAACAAGGGACATAGGACAGTGAGGCGTGCAGGGCAGCAGGGGTGCATGCTAGGCAATGGAGGCTCACAGGGCCACAGGGGCGCAAGCGAGGCAGTGGGGGTGCACAGGGCCATGGGGGCACGTGCGAGGGGCACGGGGAGTGGGGCATATACGTCGCAGCAGGGGTGTATGGGGGCACACATGAGGCAGCAGGGGAGCGCATGAGGTAGCATGGCGTGCAGGGCAGCAGGGGTGTGTGTGAGATAGCAGGGTGCATGCGGGGCAACGACTGGGCCCGCATGAGGCAACAGGGTAGTGTGGGGCAGCAGATCGTGCATGGGGCAGTGGGGGGTGTGAGCACGAGGTGTGATTTTCTAGTAATGATTACAGGAGATCCGACAGTCTAATTTTAATGTACCATATATAGTTGGAATCATGATTCTAAGTACTATCCATCTGTATAGTCATTTCTGACCAGATTCCTTCATATTTAAAAAGTCATAATTGAACCCTTCTTTTCTTCCTCACAAGATTTTTGGGATTCTTGGGAGGGTATGAAATGTTTATAGGTCAGGTTTCATCAGTCAACTATCATCTCTGTTGATTGAAAGCTAGAGGTCGTGTCCATGATCTATAAGTCATCACAGCCAGTGGAGGGTGACAAAATTGGGTGTCTACATTGTGAGAACCACCTGCAACAGTGGAAGGTTGGGCATGGGAGGAACCAGTAGCATATGATTGCTATCGGGCAGAAGAAGGGGCCGTCCTTCACTGAAAAAACATCAATCAAAGGAAAAAAAGAAGGGATTTAAAGTATGAAAAGGATATTCAAGAAGAGAAACATG
Source organism: Macadamia tetraphylla (assembly GCA_022985045.1). NCBI lineage: Eukaryota > Viridiplantae > Streptophyta > Magnoliopsida > Proteales > Proteaceae > Macadamia > Macadamia tetraphylla. The sequence goes on along the minus strand of JAJSZK010001045.1, from coordinate 675,310 downwards.
CCACAGGGCCTCTGGGATGAAAAGGAGTACAAATTGTCTCTTCATCGAGGAAGGTCTCATAATCCCTATTCTAGTCGAGGAAGGAATCAACCCATGTTCCTTCAGTCAATTCCTCGATCTGATCCATAGGGATGTGCTCTGGGTGATGCATAGTAGGTGGAGGAAGACAAGGAGGGAAGCGTATGATAGAATCAGACCACTCGAGGGTGACCCGCTCTCCCAAATACCAAGCATGGCCCTAAAGACCCCTGAATAGAGCCCGACTCTCTGTCAAGTTCCTAGCCCGAGTGACCTCACAAATGTAAGGAAACCTAAGATGTCGAAATGGCCTCCAAGTAACCTGCAAGTTTAGAAGAAGTAAGTATAGCACAAGACTAAGGGAAATTCAATGCCAAACATGGCTTACCTCTGTAAGTTTATTCAAAAGAGAATGAGCAGTGGTCCCTGAAGGATGGCAGCGGCCCCTGAGTACTTGACAGTTTCCCATTTCGTGGCTATGAGGAAGAACGATGCTTGAGGAGTCTTCAGTATGGGGGCCATAATCTCCAAGTGTTCATAACACCAGGGCTGATTCGAAAAATCAAAGTAAGGAGGTGCAGTTAAATAAAATGAAATGTGTGCATGGATAAGAGGCTACCTGGAGAATGTAGACTGCTCCCTTGAGGCCCTGATCTCCATATGATAAAAGGTCAAGAGTCCGCAATAGGTAAGCATAGGCGGCCCCGCCCCAATCCCAAGTGTCCACTTCCCGAAGGTTCCGAAAGAGGGTAGCCATGCGGATGTCTACCCCACCTCGAAGGTCGCTAAAGAGACACTGACCCACAGTAAATAGATAAAAAGAATGGGTCACTTATGCAATGGTACCAGGGTTAACAATCAAGCCAATCCTCCACCAATGAGCACTGATCTCGCTTAGACGGACATGTTGCTGATCATCCTAGATGTCTACACCAGTCAGGTCTATGAACTCCTTCGCCATCAGAGTCTCAAGAAAGATTAGGGGCTTCTCTCCAAATGGTATGCCTGTCAAGGCATAGAAGCACAAGGGTGTGATAGTGATCTCGCCTGTGGGGAGATGGAAAGAGTGAGTACTCGACCACCAGCACTCAATCAAGGCTCCCACCAATGTTGGGCTGAACTTCCTGGTCTCCAATGAGGCAGATCTGCTCAGGTAAGAAGAATCCACTATCCCCTTGACCCTATGAGGAATCACTTTGTACCAATCTCAGGCCGAATTCAGATGATTGTATCTGGCAAATGATGGTCGTTCTTCCCCACTGAACCCCTAAAAATAAAAAATAATAAAAAATGAATAAAATAAAAAAATATAATAAAATGAAAACAAAAATAATGAATGAATAAAAGGAAATAAATAAAAAGACTCACCTATGTGCCCCATATGGAGTTACATATGTGACCCCGAGTCCTCTAGAGCGTTCGTCTAATATACCAGTCCGCGGGACCATCGTCCCCCTGGGATGAAGTACCACAACTCTTCGTGCCATTTAGCCGAAGTCCCCCGTGAGTCCTTCTCTTTCTTTTCTCAGCCATATTTTTCAAAATTACAGAGAACCCCAAGAAATTTCATAATTTGTAAAAAATCCCAAAAAGATTTCAAGTTCTCCAAACAGTTCCTTCCTCAAGAACTTTGAAGAATCAAAGAGAGGATGAAGAAGCTTGAAGATCTATGAAGAAAAATTTGAAGAAACCCAACAAAATGTGAAGAACTTCGAACGATCTTCGAATCTTCATGGAAGTCACAAAAACTCGAGTCCACCCACTATCAACTCGTTCTCAACCCAAAAAAATCGGACTGAGAAATGAGTAAGGGGGGACCATTTTATGGTTAAAAAATTTGTTTTCCAAAAGAAAAAAAAAACTTTCGTGATTCCAATTCCAAGGTGTAACTCAAAGATTCTTAGCATAAGATACAAGATGCAAATCAAATTAAAAACACAATCAAATGAAAGTCAAATGGAAAGTGAAATTCAAAGCCAATTCATGTGGTAGATAAAATTCACATCACATTCATGTGAAAGATGAAAATCAAATTCGAGTGGAAAGTGAAATTCAAGTCAAATTCATGTGGAAAGTAAAATTCAAATCACACTCATGTGGTAGGTAATATTCAAATCACACTCATATGGAAGGTAAAATCCAAATTACATTCAAATGGAAGGTAAGATCCAAAGCACATTCAAGTCTCATTCATAAAAAGCAAAAATCAAATCAACTTTATAAAGAGTAAAAAAGTAGACTCCAATCCAAAGGTTCAAATTCAAGAATCCCAATCACAGGATAAAAGACAACAAGAAAAAAAAAAAAAGAAAAGAAAGAATCTCATTGAACCAGCCCCAGGTGGCCTAACCTCATTGAACCAGCCCTAGGCGGCCCAATCTCATTGAACTGACCCTAAGTGGCCCAATCCCATTGGTTAATTCCCTGAACTAGCAGAAGGAAGCCAAGCCTAGGAAAATCCAAGAACCAAATACTAATGTCTTTTTCACGATTGAAAGAGCAGTGAATTTCTTTCCTATAATTGATAGTCCCAGATAGCCTAGACCAGTTTGAAAGAACTAGCTTGGTGACCAAATAGCCCAGACCGGTTTGAAAGTACCAACCTGGAGACCAGATAGCCCAGATCAGTTTAAAAGAACTAGCCTAGAGACCAGATAGCCCAAATTGGTCTGAAAGACCCAACCTAGAGACCAAATATCCTTAGACTGACACATGGAAGCCCACCCTAGAAAAAATCAATAATCAAGTGCTAACATCTTTTGTAGGATTGAAAGAACAACGAATTTCTTTCCTATAATCAATGGCCTAGGTAAGATCCTAAACTGTGAGTAGTTAAAGATATTATCTGTTGCATTTTCAACTCTGTCATTAATGAGTAAGATGACGGCAGTACATGCTCCGGGTGACAAAATGTAGTCGTTCTTTTCTTTGCCCTTTGGCTGTTGGCACAGGCCTCAGCCAAATAGGGGCATTCTATAGACACCAAATTTTGTCACCCTTCCTCGGCTATGATGACTTTCGGATCTTGGACATGACTTCTCCCTTCCGATTGATGGAGATGATAACCCAACCCAGAAACATTCTATACTCACCCAAAAATCCTATGCGAGAGAAAAGAAGGGTCCAATTATGACTTCTCATATGCAAAGGAATCCGGTCCAAAGAGACTGTATGGATGGATAGTACACAGAATCACGATTCCAATGATATATGGTATGTCAAAACCAGACTGTTGGATATTCTGTAATCATTCCCAAAAATTACATATTGCCACATGCACACTTGCCTTGCTGCGTGCACTCTTGCCTTGCTACGTGCACCCTTGCCTTGCCATGTGCATCCTTTCCATGCCACATGCACCATTGTCCTGCCACACGCACCCCTCCTTGTCCCACGCACCCCACCTGCCTGCCTCGCACACCCTCTCTTGTCGTGCATGGCCTCACTTATTGTGCTCACACTCACTTGTAGCGCATGCCCCTGCCTTACCTCGTGCACCCTACCTGCCTCGTGTGCCCTTGCCTGTCACGTGTGCCCCTACCTTGTCTTGCGCACCCCGCCTGGCTCGTATGCCCTTGCCGGCCTCGTTCACCCCCTGCTTGCCTTACATGCCCCGGCTTGCCCCGTGAGCACCTGTATGCCTCATGCACCCCTGCCTGCCCCACGGGCCCCCTCCTACCTCGTGCCCCTCACCTACCTCACATGCCCTCGCCTACCCTGTGCGGCCCCATGTGCACTTGCTTGCCTCGTGTGCCCCCACATGGCTCACGTGGCCTCTTCATCCGCTTGTGTACTCTGTACTGCCCCACTAGCATACCCTACACTACGACCTCCCATTGGCCTAAAATACCATTTTTCACCTTATTGGCCCAAGAAAATTACCCTTCACCTATTGGCCCAAAAATTCAATTTTTAACCCTATTGGCTAAGGAAATCTCTCTTTCCTCCCCATTGGTCCAAAAAATCTATAAATACCCCCTCCCTTTGGTTTTTCACACTCAAGCCTCCCAGTGAGCATCCCTTGTAGAGAAGCTATACCCTCTCTCCTCCCCTCCCCCCTTGAGGTTCTTCAAGTCTTCAGAGAGATCTTCATAAGATCCAAAGTGTTCTTTGAAACTTCGAAGTGTTCTTTGGGCCTTCGAAGTTCTTCAATCATCTACTTTTTTTGAGTGAGCATTTTGTATAGGAGAAACTTTGCCTTAGTCTCCCCCCCCTTTGAGGTTCTTCAAGTCTTTGAAACAATCTTCATAAGATCCTTCTTTGGATCTTCGAAGCATTCTTTGGGCCTTTGAAGTTCGTCAATCATTTAAGTTTTCGTCAAGCCCTCCCAAAGCATATTCCTAGCGGAAGCTCTACTGAAGTGCCACCTCAACCTAGCCCTCCTAAAGCCTACCCCCAGCGGAAGCTCTACCGGAGTGACACCTCAACCTAGCCCTCCTATAGCCTATTCACAATGGAAGCTCTATCGATTGCCACCTCAGCCAGAATCCAAAAGTAGCCCATCCCTAGCAAAGGAAGCTCTGTCGAATTGACACCTCAATGTAAGCCCGAAAGTAGCTTTCCCTAGCTGAAGCTCTACCAAAATTCAAACCCGAAAGCAACCATTCCTAGCTGAAACTCTATCTGAATATTACCATTCTCTTGAAAAAGAAAGTTGGAAGGTTAAGATCATCTTCCCCTGAGCCGGGAGAATCCACAAGAAGGCTCGTGCTAGCATTAATCAGGGGGTCCACCCTTCTTGACCCGAAACGGTGGTCAAGCTCAGGTATAATCTTTCATCCAAATTAACATAATGTAGACTTCATATTGACCTTGTTTTAGTGTACATAATAATTTAAATTCAATCAATGTATATATGTGTGATAAGTTAGCCATGCATGGGGAATAAGGATAATTATGGAAAATATTTGCTCTTAAGCATCTAGTAGGAAGACCGGTTAAACCGGGTAGATCGGATGCCTAACACCTTCCCAACTCTACAACCTAACATGTACCCTAAATCTCTGGACCAGACCAGCTTTTGGGCCCTTTTCTCAGGAATTAGGCCCACCCCCAGGTCCTAGGCCCATAATCCTAGGTGGCGACTCCAAACCCTTTTGCATGATCCCAATCCCCCATATTGGGCCATCATCAAATCCCCGTCTCAATGATGACTTTTACACTCCTACAAAATAGGCCTCCACGTATCTTCGAGCGACAGTAAGGCAGTGCGGGGTCCATGGGTAAGCACACATGACACACCCCTCCCCAAGAAAGAGAAAGAGAGGAGAGAGGGTCGAATGCTTAAAAGTCTTCTTTCTCCCCACAAAGGGAGAAAAGAGGTATTTTTTGGCCGCTACCCTCACAATAAGGTTTCTATTAACTCTTTGATTTGACCACACACAAGAGGGTTTATGGCATTACCTACCTTAAAATGTAGATCCCATGGCTTCGATCACTATTCCGGCATTGAAAAGGCAAAATACGGCCTCGGAAATCAAGGGGAACACTTCTTCCCTCTTCCTTATCTTGTCTTCCCTCTTTTCTCCCTCTTCTTTACTTCTCTCCACTAAACTCTTGCTGAAATCATAAATGGGAGAGAGAGAGGAGTAAATGCTATTTATACTTTGGGTTATAATATCTATCAAGTTCCGTTTGGTTATCTCAGAAAGCTATTCTTCATAAGTCATATCAGCCTCTAAGTACTCTGGTTCCATAGCTAGCACATGCGATGGGAATCATGGCATAACGCTTTAACATTGAAATGTGGAATATATTGTGAATGTTGCTGAATGAAGGCAGAAGGGCCAGCATATAAGCTACTGAGCCAACCCGTTTCAAGATCTCAACCGGCCCAACATATCTTGGACTCAACTTGCACTTCCTGTGGAACCTATGTAAACCCTTAGTAGGAGAGATTTTAAGAAATACTTTGTCCCATGCTTGAAATTCAATGTCTTTTCTACGGTTGTCTGCATAGCTCTTTTGACTTGATTGTGCTGTCTTAATCTTCTCCTGAATGACATCAACCTTATTACACATCATCTGCATCATTTTCGGCCCAAGCATTTGGTGTTCTCCGACATCATCCCAATATAAGGGAGTCCTGCACCTCCTACCTCATATAGAGCTATCCCAATGGTGGCTTGATAACTATTATTATAGGCAAACTCCATAAGAGGTATGTTTTCCTCCTAACTACCACTCATTTTCATTGCACAGGTCCGGAGCATATCTTCTAGTATCTGTACGATTCATTTTGATTGCCCATCAGTCTATGGATGGAATGTAGTACTCAAGTTCACCTCTGTTCCTATGGCATGCTGGATGCTCTTCTAGAATTTAGATGGGAACCTTGGGTCTCTATCTAATACAATACCCATACACACCCCATGCAATCAAACTATATTTTCTATATAAAGTTGTGCTAACTTGTCCATGTAGTAGGTAGTCTTGATTGGAATGAAATAAGCAGTCTTTGCAAGCCTGTCAGCTATCATCTAGATTGCATCCATCCCTTGGGTGTATGGGGTAACCCAGTGATGAAGTCCAAGGTAATCATGTCCCATTTCCACTCCAGTATTGGGAGTGGCTGAAGAGTGCCATATGGTTGATGTCTCTCTACCTTGACCTTCTAACACGTGAGACACTGTGCCACATATAAGGTCACAGTAATCTTCATCCCTTGGCCACCAGTAACTTTGTTTGAGATCCTTGTACATCTTAGTGCTTCCAGGCTGAAGTGTTTACTCTGAGCTATATGCTTACTTTACTTTCTTCTCTTGTATCCCTAAGTTATTGGGCACACATAATTTGCCCTGAAACAATAGTGCTATGTCATTAGCTATTATGAAGTCATGATCATCCACCATTTTCTCCTGGATCTTAATTCTGATTTTCTATAACTCAGGATCCAAGGGTTGTTTCATGATCACCTCCTGTCCAATATATGGTTGTACTTGTAGGGCTGCCAGAGATAGAGTTATCTGCTCAATATTATCCAGCTGATCATCGAGCTCAAAGGTTTCTCCCTCATATAGAAGGACTTCATCCATCAATGTTGCTTCTTGCTTGAGTTGTAGGCTGGTGGCCAAGAAAGTAAGTGATACAGTCTGAGCTTTCTGACTTAATGCATCAGCCACCATATTAGCTTTACCTGGATGGTATTGGATGTCGTAGTTATAATCCTTCATAAGTTCCAGCCATCTCTTCTGCCTCATGTTTAGATCCCTCTGGGTAAAGAAGTACTTGAGGCTTTTGTGATCACTGAATATCTTGCACTTCTCCCCATACAAATAATGGCGCCAGATCTTCAAGGCAAAGATAATGTCACCAGCTCCAAATCATGAGTGGGGTAGTTCTTCTCATACTTCTTCAATTGTCTAGATGCATACACCACTACCTTGCCATATTGCATGAGAACACAACCTAACCTAATTCTGGAAGCATCAGTGTAGACCGTCATACCACCTATGCCTTCTGGAATTACAAGTACCGGGGCTGACACCAATTGGCTTTTCAACTCTTGGAAGTTGTTTTTACACTCCTTTGACCATTCAAACCTTATTCCCTTATTAGTCAAATTGGTTGAGCAGCGATTCAAGAGAAATTCTCGATGAAGTGCCAGTAGTAGCCTGCTAATCCCAAGAAACTCCTAATCTCTATAGCAATCTTGGGTGCTTCCCACTCCACCACTGCTTTAACTTTTCCTGGGTCAACTTTGATCCCATTCTCAGACACTATGTGTCCTAAGAATCCAATCTTCTTGATCCAAAACTCACACTTGCTGAATTTTGCATATAGTTGTTGCTCTTTCGGCCTTTGGAGAACCATCCTCAAATGTAGTGCATGCTCCTCTTCAGTCTTTGAATAGATCAAAATATCATCAATAAAAACGATGACCCATTTGATGAGAACATCATGAAATACTCATTCATCAGATCCATAAAAGTTGTTGGTGCATTGGCTAAGCCAAAAGGCCGCACTAGGAATTTATAGTGACCATACAGAGTTCTAAAGGTCATCTTGGGTATGTCGCTGTTCTTTATCTTGAGCTGTTAGTAGCCAGATCTGAGATCAATCTTTGAGAACACTTTAGCACCTTGTATTTGATCAAAGAGGTCATGCATGCACAACAACGGATACCGATTCTTGATGGCTAATTTGTTCAATTCTCAGTAATCGATGCACATATCTAGACTCTCATCCTTCTTCTTAACAAACAGAACTAGAGCACCCCAAGGAGAAACACTCGGGCATATAAATCCCTTCTCTAACAAATCCAGTAACTGAGTCCACAACTCCTTTAACTCAGATGGTGCCACTCTATACGGAGTTTTTGACACTAGGGGAGCTCTGAGAACTAAATTAGTAGCAAACTCCAACTCTCTGTCAGGCGGTATCTAGGTTAGATCATCTAGGAAGACATCGGGAAACTCCCTAACTACTTTTAATTCCTCCAATGGTGTGACGTTCGCTTCCACATCTTATACTAAGCTAGGTAGCCTTGACATCCACCCTCTAGTAATTTTACCGCCTGTAAGGCAGAGAAGAGAACCTGCCTAGGTTGTTTTGTCTTATTTGCTTGATACACTAGCTCTTCACCTTCATCACTTGCCACTTTAATATTTTTCTCGGTGCACATCACATTCGTCCGGTGAGCGGATAATCAATCCATGCCCAATATGACATCAAAATTCAGCATGTTGAAATTGATGAGCTGGGCATCCAGCTTCTTCCCACCAATTTGACTGAATATGTTCCATATATTTTATTTAATTATGCTACCTTGCCTGTTGGTACACTAAAAATTTACCCTCTAGAGCCCTGGGTGACATATCAATCTGCCTAGTAAACCTTTTAGATATAAAAGAATGTGATGCTCCATAGTCAAACAATACAAAACCTGGTATACCCGAGATAGATAGGATACCTGCTACTACATCAGGGCTTGCTTCAACCTCCTTGGCTGACAATGTATACATTCTTCCTTGAGGTTGGTCCCCTTGAGCCAATGCAGGTTTACAAACATGGGGCTGATTCTGTACAACTATTGGCGTGTATGGGCAATCCTTTGTAAAGTGCCCAACTGCATGACAATCATAGCATCAGTTTTGGGATGCTTGTACTGGTACTAGGGCTCTCTATATTTGGCTCAGTGCAGTTGAAGGATGAGGAGGCCACGGGACTATAGGCACTGTGCTAGTGTTCGGGCGGAAAGAGGTAGTACCCGATCCATCGACTGGTTGGGGCATATAACCTAATGATCTGTATGGTTGCTGGTATGATGGGCCATAGTTATATGGCCCACAAAAACTCTTGCTCGAGTTGCCCAAGTCAGCATAAGGGTTGGACCTCTTCAAGAGCCCTGGTGTGGTGGAAGACTCTCCCTTTTGCTTGTCGTCCATAGTCTTGGCCTTCTATACAATATGGGGATAATCAATCAAATCCATAGCCCCCAATACTGTACCAATAGACACCTTCAACCCTTCAAAAACTTCTTTTCCTTCTACTCCACTGTCCTCACTCTTGGAGGAGCAAAATAAAATAAGTCCTCAAATTGCTATTGATACTTAAGGACAGACTTGTTTCCCTGAGTCAAGGTGGTGAACTCTGCTTCCTTCTGGTCTCCGAAGCTGCTGGAATAATAGTTTGACAAAAACAATTCCTTAAATTGTTCCCATGTTCGTTCTGGGTGAGTTGCCACCAAGATGGGCTTGGAGGCTATCGACCATGAATTGGCTTCATTCTTCAACTGTAAACCTGCACAGATGAGTTTCTGGGCTTCTTTGCATTCCACCACCTCAAATATTTTCTCCATTTCTTGGATCCATCGATCTAGCTCTAAGGGATCACTCCCCAACTTAGTGAAGGTAGGTGGTAAGTGCTTCTTAAGAGATTCCACCGCCTTTGCAGTGGTAGCTACCGGTGTGTAATAGGGTCGATAAGCCAGATAGTATGGATACGGTGGTGGCATCATATATGGAGGAGTGCCAAAAGGTGGGAACCATGGAGTCACCACGGGAGGTGTACCCCTAGGTTGGTCTTATGGTTACTGTAGGAGGTGTACCCCCCTATGCATCTAGGGGTGGTGCCCTAGGTGGTATAACCTCTTGTTGAACTCTAGTACCTACCACAAGCAGATCTTGTTGAGGGGTTACCACATGGGGATGTTGACCCATTTGCACAAGGTTCAACTATTACTGTACAGCATTCATAAAAGTTTGCTATTGATGGAGTAATTGCTACTGAAAAGCTTATTGCGACTGTCGAATAAGAGCCACAATATCATTTGGAGTGATAATAGGAGGAGGATCCAGGATTTCATGTATAGGTGGGTCCTCAATTATCTCTTGGCATCTAGGGCCCACCCTAGGTCGAGCACCTTGAGGATTTGGTGGTCTTCCGACAGGACAGGGACCATGTGGAGCTCCACAGGCATTACTACAGAATCTAGTGCGTACCATGATGCTTTGTACCTAAATTGCATCAAAGTTAAGTATTGATTAAGTGCTACATTTATCATGCATACGCACAAAATCAATAGCACATCACACCTCATATCACATTATCAGACTGCATTCCATCATCATAGCATGCATCCATAGCATATCTTCTACATAAATATATAATCATCCCACATGAGCACACACGGAAATTTATTGCACAACAACTTACAATTCATGTAAAACTGAGGTCTACTAGGCTTGGGGAACCAATTTCTAAATTTTGGGGGCATTTTGGCCCAAAAACCCACACTGATAGGTTATACCGGTGGGTCGGCTGGGTTTAGGACCCACCGGTTGTGACCTACCAGTCGCGAGTGAGCTGCTGTTAAGAGGTTTTTCTTGCCCTCATTTCAAATACTTCTTATTTCTCTCATTTCCCTCCCTTCTCAAACTCATCCAAGGTAACAAGGAGAAGATCAAGAGGCCTTATCAAACACTCAACTCAACTCACCCACATGCAAATAACAAGGATATGTTTTTGTTCCATATCCTCTAGAATTCATTTCTCTTTTGATTCTTTACAACTAGAATGAATGTAGCTTGTGGGTATGCCATTTATTCCATAATTCTCTTCTTCAATCATGAAATTTTTCATTTGCATGAGTTGTTCAACTCTATTTCTACCAAAATTTTCTATTTTAGGGTTTTCTTGTTCTCTTTCTCTTTCCTTGCTCAATGTATGGCCCCAAATGTGATTATCGACTGAAATTTGGCTCCATAATAGTGGTGAGAATGTCATATTGCATATATGTGTCACTTATCTCTCTAGGCATGAATTTTCACTATTCCTAAGTTAGGGATCTTGAGGATATTGGGGGTTTTTTCGTAATTTTGACCTCAATAATGATAAGATATGTATAATTGTGTAAAATTGAACCCTCCTTTACATACTATTGCCGAATTTTCTCAATGCTATGAACATTCATGGTTTATGCTCTTCTCCATGAAATTTTTCCCTTTTTCCGTCTCTTGGAATTCTGACTAATGTTTTCAGATTGATGATAGCTTTGGCATTTGCATGGATCTATGATTTAAGTAAATACTCCCACTTCTTGGATTTATTTGTATAATGTGCATGAAAGAATCATGACTCCATGATGTTCACTTTGTCAATACATTATATTTGTCAATACATTACTTTGTCAACTTATCATTCATATATGATCACATATGACTATGGCATTGCACTATAGGGATTTTCTCCTCTGGTTTGTCATCCAATGTACATTTCCCTTCACAATGTACCCAATATGAGTGCCATTCACACTAATTTCCCTCCTTATGATCTTATTGCCTTGATTCTCTTTTATCCTTTGCTTTAACCAATTCCTCTTGAAATCTTTATCAGTTTCTCATGTCTTCCTCATGGATTTTAGAGCATGTCTTCATGCAAGGGTAAAGAAACTGCATCCTCATCTCAGAGTGGAAATGCTCTGAGTAGAAAGAGGAGGGGTACAGCCTTGAGCTATTCAACACATAGGGCCCGGGCAAGGAGGGGTGCTTCGACAGATCTAGAGTATTATGTTGAGTAGACGTTTCGGAGCCTTGAGGCAGTAATTTCTTGGTGCACTTTCTCCAAAAGACCCATGCTCATGGAGAAGACCATAGTGATGGGGAACTTTGCCTGGGTACAGATGCTGGAGAAATTTACTACCCTTGGTTGGTAGGCTATGCTTTCAGTTGATTCCCCCTACTATCCTGAGCTTGTCAGGATGTTTTACTGCAATTTGGTGGTTTCATTTGATGATAGGGTGTATGCCCTTACTAGTATGGTGAAGGGATTGGATATCTGACTCCCTATAGAGCAGTTGGCAGAGATCTTGGGCATCTCCATGGAGGGCACCTAGTACTACTGTCCACCTAGGAGCAAGGCTTTGGGCCCCTACATGAGCCAGGAGCTACAAAGCCACATTTACGAGACCATTTATTGCTATACAATACGTCCTGAGTCTGAGATAGCATTTATTTCAGAGGTCTGGGTCTTCAATCGCCTGGTTCAGTTCAACCTTCTCTCCATAGCTGGTCACAGGAACTAGGTGAACTTTATGGGCGCATATATAGCATATTGCATCTACATGGCTTTGGAGGATGCTTCCCACATCTACATCCCCTTTATCATCATGAAGACCATAGGTTATCACACTGCACATCCATCCGACGGTAATAATCCATACGCCCAGTCTCTCACAAAGATATTTGAGTATTTTCAGGTGGACCTATGGGGTGAAGAGGGAAAGTCCCCATTGGATAAGTTTTCCTGGGGATTTTACTCAAGATGGAGTAGCATGGTGTGATGGGAGCTGCCTAGGGGGAAGCAGCCCAGGAGGATGAGGATGAAGACTATATTCCTCTAGTGGAGGAGGAAGAGGTAATGGAGGATGAGGTTCCCCTTGATATAGCTCTACCATCTTCAGGTGGGGCTTTTGATTTTCATAGCATGATGGACCAGTTAGCAGCATTACAGGCCGGTCAAGAGTGGATCCTGAAGAATCAGGAGGAGAGTGCTACCATGTGAAGACCCTCCAAGAGACTCAATTGAGTATGGTGTGACGGTAGTGGTCAGAGATCTCTCTCTCGAGGGAAAAAGAATTTTGCATTCGACCCTCTCTCCTCTCTCTCTTTAGTGAGGGGAGTGTCGTGTGTGCCTTCCTGCAGGCCCTGCATCACCGTATCGCAGTTTAGAGATATATGGAGGGTAATTTCATGGGAGTGTAAAGTTCATTATTGAGACGGGGGTTTGATGATGGTCCAATATGGGGGATTGGGATCATGTAAAAAGGGGTTTGGAGTCGCCACCTAGGATTATGGGCCTAGGACCCGAGGGTGGGCTCGATTCCTGAGAAAAGGGCCTAGGACCCTAGGGTGGGCTTGATTCAACAGAGCTTTCGCTAGGGATGGGCTACTTCTGGGTTTTGGCTGAGGTGGCACTTCGGCAGAGCTTCTGTTGGGGATAGGCTATGGGAGGGTTAGGCTATGGGTACTCTGGCAGAGCTTTCGCTAGGATGAACTATTTCTGAATTTTAGCTAAGGTGGCATTTTGGCAGAGCTTCAATTGGTAATAGGCTATTCTCTAGGAATTGGGGAACTTCGAAGGCCCGAAGAACACTTCGAAGATCCAAAGAACAATTCGGATCTTATGAAGATCTCTCTGAAGACTTGGCGAACCCCAAAATGGGGAGGGAGACTAAGGGAAAACTTTTTCAACACAAAATCTCACTCAAAGAAGGCAAGGGATTGAAGAATTTTGAAGATCTGAAGAACACTTCGGGTCTTACGAAGATCTCTCCGAAGACTTGAAAAACCTTAAGGGGAGAGGGGAGGAGAGAGGGTAGAGCTTCTCAACTATGGATGCTCCTATGAAGCTTGAGTGTGTAAAATCAAAGGGAGGGGGTATTTATAGAATTCTTGAACCAATGGGGAGGAAAGGGGAATTTCCTTAGCCAATGGGGGGAAAAAGTGGTTTTTTCAAACCAATGGGGTAAAAATTTAAAATTTTGGACCAATGGAGTGGAAGGTGATTTTCTTTGACTAATAGGGAAAAAGTAAGTTTTTTTTAGGCTAATAAGGTAAAAAGATACTTTTTTCGGCTAATGGGAGGTTGCGGTGTAGGGTATGCTAGCGAGGTAGTGTAAAGTTTACAAGTGGGTGAAGAGAAAATGTCTTTACAAAATTCGTCATTGGAACGTATATTTCGGCCATTAACAGTGGCACACGAGGCTATGTAGGGGTACATGGGGCATGCATGGGTGCACAGGGCAGGCTGGGCACGCACGAGGGGGTTGAGGGGACATGTGCATGGCACATGTCTCATGGGGTAGGTAGGGCACGCACGGTGGCCTTGCAAGGTCAAGCCTGGGTGCACAAGTGCATAGGCATGTGCATGGGGGTGAGAGGCAGGCACATGGATGCATGAGGCATACGCGCGGGGTTCCATGACATGCATGTGGGGGTGTGAGGCATATGTAGCGAGTGCGTGCACGAGGTATGTACGATGGGTGTGTGAGGTAGGCACATGGGTGCGCAAAGCAGGAGCGTAGGTGATCAAGGCAGGAGCGCAGGTGCGTAAGGAATACACGACAGGTGTGCATAGAATGCACGAGGGGCTAGAGATATGCGCTACGGGCGTGCGATGCATGCATGTGGGTGCACGATGTATGCATGCAGGGAAGGCAAGACTGGGCGCAGGGCAGGCAGGGCTACGCATGGGGCAGGTAGGGCTGCACGCCCATGAAAGTGTGATTTTCTAGGAAAGATTATGGGAGATCCGATGGTTTAATTTTGACATACCATATATCATTGGAATCGTGATTATGAGTACTATCCATCTGTATGATCATTTTGACTAGATTCCTTCCTATATGAAAAGTCATAATTGGGACCTCTTTCCTCTCATATGGGATTTTCTGGATTTTGGGTGAGTGTGGGATGTTTCTAGGTTGGATTACCTTAATCAATTATCATCTCTATCTATTGGAAGCAAGAAGTCATGTCGAAGATTTGTAATTCATCATAGCCGAAGGGGGTGACAAAATTGGGTGTCTACAGAATGCCCCTCTTTGGCCGAGGCCTATACCAACAGCCGAAGAAAAAGAAAAGAACGACCACATTTTGTCACCCAGAGCATGTACTGCAATCATTTTTCTCATTAATGACAGAGTTGAAGATGCAACAGGTAATATCACTTAACTACTTTGAAGTTTAAGACTTACCTCGGTTGCCGATTGTTGGAAAGAAATTCACTGTTCTTCCAATCCTGCAAAAGATGTTAGTACCTGATCTTTACCTTTTCCTATGCTGGGCTTCCATGTGCCAGTTTAGGGAATTCATTAATGAGATCGGGCCACTCGGAGCCAATTCAAAGAGATTGGCCCACCTGGGTCCGGGTCAATAAAATCAGGCCACCTAAGGCTAGGTCAATGAAATTGGGCCACCTGGGGCCGAGTAAATGAAATTGGGCCACCTGGGGCCGTCAATGAAATTGTTTCTTTTCTTGATTTCTCTCTTGTCCCTTGATTGGGGTTCTTGAATTTGAACCAAAAGATTGGAGTCTTGAATTTTGGCTTTTTGATTTGGAATCTTGCTCTTTGCTTTCGGTTTAGAATCTTGCTCTTTCCTTTTGAAATTTTACTTTCCTTTTTTGAATTTGACTATAATTTTTATCTACTAATGGAATTTGACTTTTACCTTCCCCTTTTCATGTGATATAATTTTCATCTATCACACAAATTTTGATTTGAATTTCACCTTCCCATATGATGTAATTTTTTATCTACCCATTTGCTTTGTATTTCACCTTCCCTTTGATTTTTACTTTCCATTATCATGTGATATAATTTTCATCTACCACAAGAAATAATTTTGAATTTGATATTTTGTGGTAAGAACCTTTAATTTGCACCTTGGAATTGGAGTCTCAAAATTTTTTTTTTTAAAGAAAATTAATTTTTTACCTATAAAATGGTCCCCCCTCTTGTTCATTCTCCATTCAGATTTTTTTGAGTTGGGAACGAATTGTGAGCAAGTGAGCTCGGGTTGTTCAATCTCCTTGAAGATTCGAAGCTTTTTGCATTTTTTCAGGTTTCTTCAAATTTTTTTCGAAGAAATTCAAGGGAAATCTTCAAGTTTCCCTTGACGATCTTCATCTTCCTCTTGAAGATCTTCATAGTTCTTGAGGAAGGAGTCATTTGGAGAATTTGACATCCTTTTACAAATTATGAAACTTCTTGGGGTTCCTTGTGATTTTAGGAAATATGGCTGAGGGAAGAAAGAGAAAGACTTGCGGAGTGGTCCGGCTGGATGGTTGTAGCAATTCTTCTCAAGGAGACGAGGGTCCCACGGATTGGTACACTGGTCAAACACTTCACAGGACTCAAGATCATGTCTGCAACTCAGTTTGGGGCACATGGGTAAGTCCTTGCATTTTATTCCTTTCTCTTTATTCATTTATTATTATTTTGCCTTTTTTTTTCCTGTCCTTCTTCTTTTATTACTCTTTTTCTTGACCGTCTCTTATATTCCACTGGAAGGAAAGATTGTTGCTTTAGAAAGCCAATTCAGCTCCTACCAACAGAAGAATGCCCAGCAGCATGCACAGATTCAGAATCTAACCCAGAGGCTGGCGAACTCAGGATTGGCACCTACCAACTTGTCAACATTCCATGCGGGTGACCCCAAGTATGGTTCAGATGAAGACTTTGACTCTTAGGGATCTGTTCTTGTAGTTTCTCCAAGCACAAACACATGTATATCTTTTTTTTTTTCTTTTTCTTTTTCCCTCCCCATGTTTATTCCTTCTTCTTTTTGTATTACCAGAGTTGGCCTTTTATGAATGAAGATTTATTGGTGTTATAAAGCAAATTTTAATTATGAATTTTGAATTTTCAGGTACGATTAATTCCACAACTCAAGTCTTCATTAGAATAATCAGAGTAACACGAAATCCAAATATCACACTACTTTACTACCAAGTTCAATACATGGAATGAAAATAACTTTCCTACCACAAACAAGATAGGTAGATAACAAGGTTAGGAGATAGTCCTTGGGGTGGATAGAAGTTCACCAACTCTTTTGGGTCCACTTCTTTCAATCCATACTGTCAGCTGATGTAGGTGGGCAACTAAAAGGACATATGAGTCTATCCCATCAACTTGACATAGCTACGTCCAGGGATCTTCATTAGAAAATCTTCATGCGGCCACCATGGGCTCCTCCATGCAATATCCCGTGCAATTCTTTCTTGCAGGTACTTCTCCCAATCAATGATAAGCTTAAATTCTGGGACATCCCTTTTATCCTGGTACAAAAAGCTTTGAGTTGGCATTCTTTTAATGGCCTAGTTAACTTCAATTTTTGAGGAGCAAAATCTAAAAAATAGCAGGAGTTCCTTGATAATGATCAAGTCTGAATCTATGGTTATGGCTTATGTCATCAAATCCCTTGACTGTTTCTGCAAGGACCGTAGGGAGGATATCATCTCCTTTCTTCAATTGCTTTACCACTTCTATCAAAATGAGTGGTGCACCACGTCTAGGAGTTCAGAGAATATAGTGAGCTATCATGCAAAGTAGATAAGCATTCTGTGATCATTGTTGATGGATTCCTCCCAATGATAGATACTGAGCGAAGATCTTGGCCACCTTCAGAATGTCAATCTTTCCATATCTAACAAATTGCTTCACTTCCTCCTCTTTCCATCTGAAGAAATCCTAAATTTCCTCTGAGTAATCTTTCTTCAAACATGGTTGGATTAACCTTTCCTTGGGTGGAGATAGCATACAAACTTGAAATTCTTCAAGAGTTGGGCAGATCTCAACTAATCCAAATCGAAATACATGAAGATTGGTACATTGGTGAGAATCCAATGCCCCAAAAACCTAAAGGTTCCTCTGTGAGGTTCATCCACAGAGGGTGAGTCAGGGCCTAAGATCAAGCTGAAAGGCATAGTCGATGGACAACAGGTTAATATGATAACTCCATGGACCTTTTCAGTATGGGGTATGGACGTCATTGGGCCGATCACTCCTAAAGCTTCCAACGAACACCATTTCATTCTAGTGGTGATAGATTATTTCATAAAATGGGTAGAGGTAGTTCGAGTTCTATAAGTCAATTGAATCCCTTTTTCATCTATCTGAAAGTGCGTCAAGGTGAAGCTGAAGCGCTATCCTCTCCTTGCTAAAGTCTTCGCTCCAGTCATTTCTTTTCTTTTCGATGAAATGACAACTGGACTAACTTTAGGACAATTGTGCTCGATTGGTGTGCAACTTCAA
Source organism: Macadamia tetraphylla (assembly GCA_022985045.1). Classification (NCBI taxonomy): domain Eukaryota; kingdom Viridiplantae; phylum Streptophyta; class Magnoliopsida; order Proteales; family Proteaceae; genus Macadamia; species Macadamia tetraphylla. The sequence continues at coordinate 657,033 of JAJSZK010001045.1, read as the reverse complement.
AGAGGTGGAATGTAACTAGACACATGTTTAAGCCAGGGTTTCATTGGACAAAGACAGTGAGGTTTGAACTGACTCTTTTCAGAGTGGGTGTTGATTCTCTCTTTCCTGCTCCCTCAAACACAGAAGACATCCATCCGGCCTGTCCCTTTCCCAGTCATTAAGTAAGATATCAATTCCTTGTCTTCAAGTGAGATAGAAACCTATGCCCTTTATGACCTTCCCAGTGTTGAGGCACCTACTGGAGTAAATGGTGATGTAATTTACACACCTGATCCGACAGAGCATTGACATATTTATAGGTTCCAGCAGTCCTGGTGCCCTTATGTTTATGTCCAAGGTCCATTTTCTCAATGTCTCATTGATGAGCACATTTATGTGTGAAATCTAGGGTAGTAAAAGATGCATTTTACATATTTAGAATGGAGCTACCTTGGGTTTTACTCTCTTTTTACAGGTTTTATATTTTCAAGGCCTTAAGGACTATCGGGTGCTATATCTCCAATTTTACATATAAAGAGGTCCTATTTCTTCATGGTTGCGAAGAGGACAAAATTCTGAGCAAGACGGATATGTTCAATTAAAAGTACACATTCGTTTGGTCACCTGTACAAGTGATTATTCTTTTCAGGCCAGAAAAAGAATAATGGATCAGAACTGAACCGAGATGCAGAACCAGCCCGTTTATAATTGTCCCAAAGGTACAAGGAATATTTCAAATGCCAATAAGGATCAATGGACCACATCCTTAAGTGATTGAAGATTCGTTTTTGGTAACAACAACTACCTAGCGTAGTTGGTGAGTTGTGGTGTGCAAAATCCCTTGCTTATTAGGAGGTCTCAAGTTCGAACCTCTTAGTTGCCATTTTGTTGAGGTTTTTATTTTAGAAGATTTTCTCTCTCCTACTCATCATTCAAAGGAGGTCAGCCAAAGGGTTTCTTACATAAAGAAATAAAGAGAAAAATAGAAAAAAGGGAGAACAATAGGAAAGGAAAAAAATAATTAAAAAAAAATCATCCAAGATGCTACCCACGTTTGAAGAAGAGAGAGAAAAAAAAAGAAGGAAAAATGAAGCAAAATCGTTGGAGATTCCCTACTTCCTAGAATTTTCTATCTTCTCTCTCCTCCACCTCATCAACAAGATAAAAAAAAAATCTTTTTTTTTTTTTAGAAGCTAAAATCTTTAGCTTCCCTCCCCCATTCTCTATCTAATAGAATTAACACAAGGGGTGGAGGCACTTCATTCTTCTTCTAGGGTTTTTTTTTTAGTTGCTCTATCTCTTTCTCTAGTTTTCTCTTTCTCTAGCTCTAGTTCTAGATTTATGCTTTAAACACTTTTGTAAGTTCTTTTTATTCAATTAATGCAAGCACTTTTGTTTTTGATTCAGTCTTTTATTTTTATTGTTTAAGAAATTGAAGTTGTAATTTTAAAGTTCTAGTTCTAGTTCTAGGCTTAGTTCTAGGTGACAAGAACAAGCTATGAAGCATGTCTTTCAAGTTTAATTTTTTTTTCTTCAGATTTGTTTTCTCTAGTACTAGAAATTTTAGATTTGGTTTATTCCAGATCTGGTTTTTAGTACTGGTAGTGTCTCAAATGGATCAAGTTTTCAGTTCAAGAGTTGAAGTTCAAGTAAGTAGGCTCCTTTAGTAGTCTTCTCTCCCCTCTCTCATTCCCTCTTCTGACTACCATTTCTTTTTTAATTTAGGATTTTAATTTCAGTCATTACATTATTGCTATCCCTTTCCCCCAAGGTTCATGGCTAGTGTATGTGTTGGCTTTGCCCCTCTTAGCTATAGAACCATCAATTTATTACTTTTATTTTAATTGTCTCCCTTTCCCTAGAGCCAAGTAGAGTAACCCTTGTAAGAGTGACTCTCTGGTCAAATAGGGAAGCTCATATTATGATGCATCCCTCGGGCTAAGTAGAGAAACCTACTTGTGAGTCTCTCTCTAGCTTTATCCCTTTTCTTTTACTTTATTTTTATTTCAACATTTTTTTCCTTTATTATTTTTTTTTTAATTACATGGCTTGCGTCTTTAAATTCTTAGATGAAGAATGGTTAGGATGTTATTTTAGATACATATGTTTAGGACGGTAATTTGAATTAGATCACAACCATTAATCAGTTCACTTTCGCATTATTAAAAGAAGCAAAAAAAATAAAGTGGCTGCTCTCCCTGTGTTTGACCCATAGCTGTATTGATCTGTACGCTTGCGGTTACATTTTACATTCTAATTCTCATACAATGAGCCCATGATTTTTCCTGTAGCCATCACAAACAAAAGGATATGTGGTGATTTGTCAAGTATCACTCATTAACTATTGACATAACCAAGCCTTTACCACTGTTGCGTCAAACTCTTTATATATATATATATATATATATTTTGACGAATCAAGGGTGGGGAATGAACTGGCCTTGACATACTGGTGACAGGTGGCAACTATTGTGGGGTGGACCATAGGTCAATGACAGATACCTAATGGTCTTGCATGCCAAATGGCGATTCTTAGGGGGACACAAGCTATGATGATCTTTTAGATACTTTGATTATTATTCTAGGAACCAATTTATTGCATTTAAATGGTTGAGACCGCACTTGCACATGTCATGCTTCCTACATATCCCTTGAGAGGAATTAGTTTTAGCATAGTTTAGGCTATTCACCCTTTTAGACAAAATATTTCTTGAATTGATCCATATTGACTAGTCTGGGTATTTCTTCACCGCTATGGTCTATGAGTTTTACAGCTTTGCTTGGTAAAATCTCTTTGACAGTGAATGGGCCACTCTAATTGGACCTGAATTTTCCTCTCGAGTCATGAAATTGGGGCTCTCTGTTCTTGAAGAACAAGCTCACCCTCCTCTATGTGATGAGGCTTCACATTCTTGTTGAAGGCCCTTACCATTTTCAATTGATATTTTTTCAGATTATCCATAGCCTTCGTACGCCTTTGATCGAGAAAGTTGAGCTCATCATGTCTGGCCTTCACCCATTCTCCTTTAAGTAGCTGACTATCTAGTAACACCCTTAGGAATGGCACTAGGATTTCCATGGCTAGAACTGCCTCAACCCCATACACCAAAGAGAAAGGAGTTGCTCTTGTCGAGGATCGCACAGAAGTCCGATATGCCCACAAGGCAAGGGGCAACTTATCCACCCAATCCTTGTGTGTTTCAACCATTTTCTATTGGATGACCTTGATGTTCTTGTTGGATACTTCTACTGCCCCATTGGTCTGTGGCCTGTACGTGGTAGATTTTATCAGTCTTGCCCTAGAAATGGGATCCCTGATCCGATATCAATTCTTGAGGCACTTCATATCAGTAAATGTTATTTTCTTGGATGAATTTTGCCACCTTAGCAGATGTAAGAACTGCATATGATTGAGTTTTTACCCTCTTGGTGAAATAATCAGTGGCTACCAAGATGAACTCGTGACCATTGGATGCTTTAGGGTTGACCTTCTCTATGATATCAATGCCCTAAGTAGAGAATGGCTAAAGAGAACTGAGTGAGTGTAACTCTATTGGCAGGATATGTATGATATTGGAACAATCTAATATTTATGATATTTCTTGACAAAGCCCATGCAATCTGCTTTCATTGTGTTCCAATAATATCGCAGCTTAAGGATTTTTTTAGATAGCATCTTGGCATTCATATGGGGTTTGCAAAGGCCTTGATGAATTTTTTCCATGATGGTTGTAGCTTGTTCTTCATCCACACACAACAACTATATTCCATCATAGGATCTCTTGTATAACAAGTCTCCTTGAAGGATAAATTGGGTGGCATATCTCAGGAATTTCAATTGCTTCAATCGGGTACTTACTTTCCTTGACGAAATCCATTATGTGAGCAAATCAAGATTGACCATCTATAGTGAGAGAGTTCACCGAATTCTGATAAATGGGTTTGCTTCTTTGTTCCACTAAGAATGGTCGAATCCTAGCCATAGAGTTGCACTCTACCATGGAAGCCAAGGTTGTAAGGGCATCGGCAAACCGATTATTGTCCCTTTGGAAGTATTCAAATGAGATCTTCTTAAAGTGTCCAATCACTTCTTCTAGATGTTCTTGATACGGCTTCAGTTTCTCATCTCTAGTCTTCCACTTTCCTTGCGTCTGATAGATGACGATGGATGAATCACCGTATACTTTGATCCTTTTTACCCCAATGGTTAGGGCAGTTCCAAGTCCCAAGGCACAAGCTTCATATTCAGCAATGTTGTTGGTATAGGGCAAGTCAAGGTGGAATGATGAAGGCAAATAAATACCGTCAGGAGTGACAAGCAATATTTCTACACCACACCCCTTTTGATTAGCTGCTCCATCAATGAACAACTACCATTCATTAGCTGTGTCTTTTTCTATTGCTGTGATTTCTTCATATGGGAAGTCAACATATAGGGCTCTTCCATCTTCCATGGGCCTAGGCAGCCAAATGGTCAGCTATAGCTTACCCCTTGATAGATTTATTGGCAACATTGGTGATGTCAAATTCTGATAACAATAAAATCCATCGAGCCATTCTTCCTGTTAGAGCCGATTTCTCAAAGAGGTACTTGATTGGATCCATCCTTGAGATCAAACGTACTGGATAAGCTACCATATAGTGCCGTAACCTTTTCGTTGCCTAAATCAATGCAGCACAGGTTCTTTCCAAAGATGTGTACTGTGTTTCATACTATAAGAACTTCTTATTGAGGTAGTATATGGCATGCTCCACCCCTTTTCTGCCTCTTTTAGCAGTGAGCCTATATAATACTCTCTCACTGATAAGTACAATAGAAGTGGTTCTCATTCCAATGGTGGTGTCAATACTGGTAGGTTCATAAGATATCTTTTGATCTTATCAAAAGCTTATTGGCATTGGTCATTCCATTCTGTGGGCTGATCCTTCTCTGAGAACTTGAAGATTGGTTCACAGATCATAGTCAACTGAGCTATCAATCTTCTGATATACTATGACCCTGCCGATCCTTTGACTTTACTATCATGTCGTCCACATAGACTTTCACATTTTTATTCATCTTGTCATGCAATATAGCCATAGCCGCTCTTTTATAAGTTGCCCCAACTTTCTTTAGTCCAAAGGGCGTCACCTTGTAACAATAGATTCCCCATAGAGTGGTGAAGGATGTTTTCTCATGATCCTCTAGGTGCATGCTCAGTTGGTTGTATCCCAAGAATCCATCCATAAATGATAACAAGGCATGCCCCGCTGTGTTGTCCACCAATACATCAATGTGAGGTAATGAAAAATCATCCTTAGGGCTTACCTTGTTTGGATCTCGGAAGTCTATGCACATTCGTACCTTGCCATCTTTCTTTAGCACCAGTACAATGTTGGCCAACCATTGGGAGTATTTTGTCACTTATAGAAATTCCGCATTCCATTGCTTTACAACTTCTTTGATTTTTTCACTCCATTCTGGATGCATCCTTCTGAGCTTCTATTTGACCGGCTTCACCCCAGTGTAGGTCGACAAGTGGTGTTGCACGATGTTGAGGTCTATACTAGGCATATCCTCATTTGACTAATCAAAGACTTTAGAGAACTCTTTTAGAAGGCTAATCATCTATCCTGCTTCTTCGTCATCTAGGGTAGTGCCAATTTTTACCTCTCGAAGGCATTGGTCAGTTCCTAGATTAATAACCCGAGTATCCTCACGGATGGGTTGGGCTTTCCTTGGTTTGCACTATTTTATTAACTCTTGATATTTATTAAGATCATAATCAGAGAAAGGAGGCAAGTCATACTCAGAATCAGAAATTTTATTCATGAAAGAAGGAGTAACATACTTGACATACATGGACTCTGGACCCTCCTCGAAAGGGGAGGCCGACACATAATCATAGAATGAAGATTCAATAATAGACTTGACTATAAACTTGATGACTGACTTGATGCTTTTGTCAATGGTATTTAGGTTGGTTGACTCAAAAGCATGAGTAAACTTGAAGTTCTCTTCAATGCTTGTCCAATTCAGGAGTGGGTCAATGGCTTGATGGATAGATGTGGCAAAGGAGCTTCTTCTTCTTCCAGAATAGTTATCACTATCTCATCATTGGTGCTGATATCAGATTCTTTTTTCTTCACAAAGATGAGCTGATCCAACTCATATTCTCTAAAGCCAAACTTCTTGAGAGGTGAGGATTGTTGGAGCCTGCTCAATCCTCTTTCTATAAAGTCCAATTTTTCAAGCCTACTGATTGAAGCCATCCCTACTCCTCGGACACATTTCTGACCACCATCATGGTTCTTCCCGTTGCAGTTGATTTGTGAATAGGGCATATAGACCATCAATCTTTGTGCTCTCCTTTGCTTTGCATACATGCTTCTTCCTCTGAAAGGCCTAGACTTGAGCTCATGTAGCTCCTGAGCTCATGGTTTTTGTAGAAAGGAATAAATATGACTTTTCATATTAGTGGATATTTGAAGATTCCAGATGAGTCTTATCTTCTTTTCCCATTCCCTCTTTAAGAGTACCCAGGGACTTGGAAATACCTTTGACCTGATCAATGTTGTGGGGTTATTAGAGGAGAACCCATCTTCATTAGTGCCACTTTCACTATTCCAGTGATGTAGTTGTCCTACTCTCCTTCCTTGGCTTGTTGTTGTTCTACCTTATGAGTTACCCAGTCGAACTCATCCTAAAAGAATACCTCAAATTCTGGTTGCATCTTTGTGGCGGTTTCATCAAACCATTGTTCAACATTTCCGCAAAAGGGAAAATCCTCTCCTTCCCTTATGAAGTACCCATTGAGAGTGGCGTTGTAATAGGCAGAGATTTTCCTAGTCATCTTTAGTAACTTATACCCTTTGTTGTCATTCTTGCTTCTTGGTCCAGGGGTTTGAGGAATGTACCCAAGACCACTCCTTCCTTTGCTAACCACTAGAGTTGGTAATTTTGAAACACCCTGACGATACTTTCCCAATCCCATCCCTAGAAAGTATTGCATGTTCCTCATCATTTGGTTCACCGAAGGGTTCCATATAGCTTCATAGTTAGCCCGAATATTTTCATCTATTATTTCCTTGGCGAGTGCTGCACAAGTCTCCTCTATTTTATAACCACTAAGTTGAAATTCCTGGTCTTGTTCCTCTCAATGTTCAATATTGGCTAAGGTGTTCACCACTTTGGGATCTCTGGCTATTGTAATCACCTTCCCTTCATGAATGAATTTAATTTTTTGATGGAGACTAGAGGATACTGCCTTTGCATGATGTAACTAAGGCCTTCCCAAGAGCATGTTGAAAGATGTTGGTATATTAATGATCTAGAAATCGATATCGAACTTCACCAGGCCAATCATTACGGTGATGGTGAGGATGCCAAGGATTTTCCTCTTGGTGTTGTCATTTTCCCATATGGTTTGGTTTGATGGCCTCATCTCTTTAAGTTTGACTCCAATACTCTTTGCCGATCTTAAGGGTAAAACATTTAAAGTGGACCCGTTGTCAACGAGAACCTGGGGAACCACCTTGTCAAGACATTCTACCGTGATGTGTAGAGCTCTGTTGTGTTGGGCTCCTTTCGGGAGTTTTGAGTCTGAGAACATCAATGATTGAACCATATATGTTGCCCCTACTATATGTGAGAGATGCACCGGATCTATCTCGATCGGTACTTAAAAATTGGTGAGGGACTTCAAAACTGCTTCACAGTGTGTGGGGCAAGCCATCAATAGTCCCCAAATTGAGATACTGGCTTGGGCCTTCTTGAGTTGTGCTAAGACCAGATTCTCTAGTTCTTTCTTCAAGCCATTGGTTCAAGTGTATCATTAGTCCTTGGCTATTCTACTGCTAGGGCCTTGCCCTTGTAGTCACTTCCAGTTGGGGTTTCCATCACATTGAAAGGTTTCTTTACAATAATCTCTGTGGAATAGAAATCTTCATCATCGCTGTTTGTTATGGAGATTATCCCTACCATAGGATTATCTTCTTCTTCCAATTCTTCTTCCCTGCTTGGAGTGGGAAGTCCAGGTTCCACAAATATCCAGAGCCATAGCTCGCACTTTCTTGACCGCATTGGAAAGTTGCGCAACTGTTATATCTACCATTTCTATAAGTGTGGCATGCCCGCCTGCTTTTTTAAGGATTCTCAATTGCTCGGTGTAGTAGTGTTCACTGATGGCTACTTCACCTAACATTTGGTCAATCTCATCAGCCTCGAGTTTGATGTCGACCAAACGATTATAGACATAACCTATGTGTTCTGCTATAGGATTTGCTTCACCTTCAAAAGTGATCTCATATCCTTCACTATCTTCTAAATTTGATGCTGGATCTTCCCCTTCCATGTGAATTGTGAGTGCCGACTGAATAGAATTTGTGGGATAAACCATCGGGTCATCCTCGCCAATTGCATACACAGAATATCCTCCCGGATCCTTGGGTGAATAGTACCCTGATTCATCATCTTCTATATCACTCCCTATGTGGATTAGGGAGGTATGCTCTTTGACTTGCTCCCCTATTACCAATGTTGTTACTGCTCTGAGAAGGTCATCTGTAATCTCTACAATTATCTCTGAATCATCCTCTGGAGATATGGCTGTCTGAATTAGAGAAGCTGGATCATCACCTTAGCCTTCTCCCAAAGCATTCACCGATTCTGTTGATGATGTTATCTTTGGGGAATCTGGTAATGCAAGCATATCCTTCCAGCTGTACCCGTCCATCCATCTTTCTTTTGGGTTATCCACCAAATCTTGAAAATGGGATTGGTATGAGGGTGATGAGGGATATGAGGTGGGGTGATATGAAGGTGATGTAACATAAGAAGTAGGGTATTGTGAGGAAGATAGAGGGTGATAAGATGATGAGGTTGGGTGATATGAAGGTGATGTAACATAAGAAGTAGGGTATTATGAGGAAGATAGGGGTGATAAGATGATGAGGTTCCTTCCCTTTGATTATGTGGTGAAGGTTGATGATATGGTGGAGGTTGATGGTATGGTGAAGGTTGGTAATATGGTGATAGTGGGTAATATGGTGATGGTGGTAAGGTGGATTCTTCTATTAATGAGGAAGGAAGAATGGTGAGTCCTTGATCTTCTAATTCTTCCTCTGATGGCTCTTCTCTTTTGGGAGTCCTCACGACTCTGGCCCTTTGATTCATGACTTCCCGGTCTGTACGGGTATTCATATGATTCTTCCGAGCTCGGGGTGTGATCAACTGAGTAGGATCACTCTCTATTGCTTCTTCATCTATGTTATTCACATGATTATAGAACATGGGATGACAAAAGTGCTTATCTAACTTATACATGTAAACGGCCCTTTGGAAGGAGTTGCACTCCCTTTAACAAGCATCTTTAACGAAGCGAATGATGTGCCCTACTAATTCCGGAGGAAGGGACAATCTTTGCACAAGCTGGAACTTCTTTCTCCATTCAACATGCCTTTCCTCATGATACTTCTTAGAATCTCTAATAAAATGGGTTAGATCAAAGAATTCAGGATCCCAATTTTTCCAGTCACTCATTGTTGCTAGCATGTTGACGGTTCCATGGTCAGGGAGTGGATTGGTATTGACATTAGGAGATTGCTTGACCTTGACTTCAATAGTCCCATTATCAACCAAGTCCTAGATTGCATGTTGCAAACCCAAGCATCTCTCAGGGCCCGTTTGATAACGTTTCTGCCATTTCTGTTTCAAGAAACGGCAGAAACATAAATTTCCGTTTCTAGAAATAGAACGGAATTGAAGGTGTTTGATAAGTCATGTTTTTAGAAGTCGATGGTAACCAGTGAAAGAATTGCCACAAGTTGTTTCCAGAAATGGCGAAACAAGTTGAACTTGTTTCGCCTGGGTCGTTTCTTGAACCATAAATAAGTAAAAATTTCTATTTCTATTTCTAAAAATAAGTGAAACGAAACAGTTTTATTAAACTCTTTTTGTTCCGTTTCTGCTATTTCTGGAAACAGAAACGGCAGCGTTTCTTAAAATGTTATCAAATGTGCCCTCAGTGTTGTGCCCCTTCTGAGTGTGGTAAGCACAGTACTCATGGTCTTTATACCAAGTTGGGGGAGGATTTCTGATTACCCTTGGAGCCACTGTCCCTAGCAATCCTTGTTTCTTTAGCTTCTCATATACTACTATCACAGGCATTCCCAAATCAGTGAATTGTCGTCTCCTTGGGCGAGGAGCCTTCTGGGCAGGTGCGTCTGCATGTAACACAAATGGTTGTGAAGAGGTAATAGGTGAGACTAACTGTTGGACTGCGCCTACCACATTGGTTTCAGAACCCCTTCCGCGTCCAACTCTAGTGTTCTTCCCTACATCTTGGGATGATCCTTGATACTGGGCCTCTCTTAGAATTCTATTTTCCACACATGTACTAGTGGTTGTTAGGGCATCAAAAGTCTGCAGATGTTGATAGTAGAGAACATCATAAAAAGGGTTTGACAAATTCTCAATCAGCATTTCTACTTACTCTGCTTTTGAAGGCCGATCTACCATCTTGGTGGCCTTATCCCTAAACCTCATCAAGAAGGAGGTGAATGCTTCTCTAGGCTGCTATCTCAACATCTCGAGCTCTCGATGCTTCACATCTACCTCAGTATTGTAAGAGTATTGTTTGGTGAAGGCTTTCACCACTGTTATCCAATTTTGAATTTGGACAGTCTCCAACTGTGTGAGCCACCTAAGTGCTGGTCCTGATAGGGTTAAAATGAAGGCTTGTCCCATCTGGTTATTAGCAAGTTGCTATGACTTGGTGAGGCTGAGAAAGACTTTGAGATGAGCCTTGGGGTCTCCTGACCCGTTAAATCTATCGGTTTACCATTTGAACTTCTCGGGAATCCTTGCCTCAGAAAAGAAACTCATTTCATCAGAATCCACTATTTGGCTTTTCAAATGCTTTCCCATTAATTTTTTGATGGAGCATCCAATCAGAAGGGATGTGGTGTGGGAGTATTGCTTGTCACTCCTGACGATCTTTATTTACATTCATCATTCCACCTTGACTTCCCATGTACCAACAATATTGCTGAATATGAAGCTTGTGCTTTGAGACTGGAAGCAGCCCTGACCATTGGGATTAAAATGATTAAGGTTTATGGAGATTCATCCATTGTCATCTATCAGACATAGGGAAAGTGGAAAACTAGAGATGAGAAGCTAAAGCCATATAAAGAACATCTGAAAGAGGTGATTGAACACTTTGAGAAGATTTCGATCAAATACTTCCAGAAGGATAATAACAGGTTTGCTAATGCCCTTGCAACCTTGGCTTCTCTGGTAGAGTGCAACCCCATGGCTAGAGTTCGACCATTCTTGGTAGAATAAAGAAGTAGGCCTATTTATCAGAATTCAGTGAACTCTCTCACTGTGGGTGGTTGGTCTTGGTTCACTCACATAGTGGATTTCATCAGGGAAAGGAAGTGTCCAGTTGAAGCAACTGATAAAGAGAACAAGTTTCTGAGAAGATATGCCACCCAGTTTATTCTCCAAGAGGATCTGTTATACAAGAGATCCTACGACGGAATATAGTTGTTGTGTGTAGATGAGGAACAAGCTACAACCATCATGCAGGAAATTCATCAAGGTCTTTGTGGATCCCACATAAATTCCAAGATGTTATCTAAGAAGATCCTCAGGTTGGGATATTACTAGAACATAATGGAAGTAGATTGCATGGACTTTATCAGAAAATACCACAAGTATCAGATATTTGCTAACATCATACATATCCCACCAACCGAGTTGCATTTGCTCAGTTCACCTTGGCAGTTCTCCACTTGGGGCATTGATATCATTGGAAAGGTCAACCCTAAAGTATCCAATGGCCATGAGTTCATCTTGGTAGCCATTGATTATTTCACCATTCCAATTTCTCTAACTGGTACCTGATTTTTCTTTCTCTCTCTATCTCTAGAGGTTCCATTCGGACGTGTGGCACAAATTCCTCTTCTTCATCTTTAATTACTACATTGGGATGAGGGACCCTAGAATAGGCCCCTCATTGACCATTTGGATGGGTAGGTGAAACTCCTTTCTGATTGGTTGGCCTGACTTGCTCTGGTTCTCCTGAGTCAACTCGAGAAGAACACCCACGATGACCCGTAGGTCCGTTCTAATCCAACTTTCCTATAGCTTATGCTGGTTCAGCCCTGGGAGGGTTTTGGAGTGCAAGTATTATCTGGACTATTCCTCTCTTGACCTCGGCCATTTCTATCTACAAGGTCTCTATGGGGTGGACCCATGCTTACTCGAGTAATTCAGAGTCATGTGGATCCATGTAAATTGGGTTGTAATCACTTGGTGATAGATAATCTTGGAGAGACGATGGAGGTGACACTGGACTTAAGTGAGTCAACTGGTTACCCTGACGTGTCCAAATGGACCGCAGAGAATACTTAAGATGTGGAATTGTGCTTGAACCAAAAGTGGCTTATTTTAGGATTCTTGTATTCCCAACCCTTTGTTCCTTTATCCACTCAGTTATCAACTAATGATCCATCCAAAGTTAGTCCACTTAATGATAGGGACTGGGTAGGGGTCGATGCCCCTAGTCCACTCAATGTCATAAGTAGGAGATTCACACAAATGGCTTGACCAGAATAACTCTATTAATACATTCTCTGCCAGTGAAGTAATGTTTTCCTTAATCTTATCCCACTAGGTGACCTTCCTCCTAGTTTCCTTGGGTCTTTTAGATAATTTGGCATTTTGTGAGACTTTGACGGGCATCACCCCGAAGTCGTGCATCAAATTATCTATATTTCATTTCTAAGGAGGAAGGACATCTTTTATCCAAAACCCACTTAGGAGAGCATTTCTTTATGACTACAATGCATTATAGGAAAATTCCTTTTCAAGACCACAAACAAATTCTATAGATCAGCTTGTGGCATTCCTAGCATTCTCCATTTATTTCCTACATGATGAGAGCATACAGTGGATGCAATAGGACCGATAAGGCTTCCTTGACAGGATCTATATACGCAAGGCACATGATCCTTTTGATATAGCCAGAGGTATGTGATCAAGGGGGTGACTTCCTTGCCCATTACTAGTGGCTATACATGAGGCTAAGCAATTGGCCACGGGGTTATGAAACCGTGAGTGATTGTGTGAAAAAATGTAATGCGGGAATATCATTATTCGATCTTAGAATGCCATAAAGTGCATGGACCTCCTCGAGGGTGTTGTCACAATTATGAACATCCTTGCCATTTAACAATAGGCCACACCCTTGTACAAGAAGCAGCTACCATTTGCTCTCAGAGTACTCTCCATGACATGCACTGGCCTCCCTGAGGGTGCGGGCATGATAGGAGTCCCTTACCAAATGGTTTCACTTCGAGCACGATGCATGATGTGGTTAGGGAATACAATTACAAATATGGGGCTTGGCCAAACATGTTTTTTGACAAATATGGTGGAAAATGTTCTTGTATTTAATAGTAGCATTTAGTGTTGGAAGCTTGATAAGTTTCCCCAGTGGAGTCACCACTATGAGGGTAGTGGCCAGAGATCACTCTCTCCTCCCCCTTGGGGGGAGGGAAAAAGACTTTTGCATTCGGCCCTCTCTCCTCCTTTCTCTTTAGGGAGGGAAGTGTCATATGTGCTTTCCTACGGGCCCCGCACCGCCTTATCACTGCTTGGAGATATTTGGAGGTCTATTTTACAGGAGTGTAAAGTTCTTCATTGAGACGGGGGTTTGATGATGATCTGATACAGGGGATTGGGATCATACAAAAAGGGGTTTGGAGTCACCACCTAGGATTATGGGCCTAGGACCCGAGGTTGGGCCCGATTCCTGAGAAAAGGGCCCAAAAGTTGGTCTAGTTCAGAGATTCAGGGTAAGTGCCAGGTTGTAGAGTTGGGAAGGTATTAGGCATCAAATTTACCTAGTTTAACCAATCTTCCTACTAGATGCTTAAGAACAAACATTTTCCATGATTATTCCTATTCTGTATGCATGGCTAAGTTATCACACATATATACATGGACTGAATTTAAATAACTATGTATGCTAAAACAAAGTATATTTAAATTCTACATCACGATGATTCGGCTGAGAATTTATACCTAAACTTAACCCCTGTTTTGGGTCAAAAGGGGTGGACCCCTGATTAGTACTGGCACGAACTGTCTTTTGGATTCGCTTGGCTCAGGGGAAGATGGTCTTGACCTTCAACTTCTTTTCTTGAGAGATATTGATTTGATAGAATTCTGACTAGGAATGATTACTTTTAGATTTTGACTACAGTATTTATTCAGCAGAGCTTCCACTAGGGATGGGCTACTTCTAGGTTTTGGCTGAGGTGGCACTCTGGTAGAGCTTCTACTGGGGATAGGCTATGGGAGGGTTAGGCTGTGGCTACTTCGGAAGAGCATTCACTAGAATGAGCTATTTCTGGATTTTAGCTAAGGTGGCACTCCGGTAGAGCTTTCACTGGGAATAGGCTATTCTCTAGGGATTGAGGAACTTCGAAGGTCCAAAGAACACTTCAAATATCTGAAGAACACTTCAGATCTTATGAAGATCTCCTTGAAGACTTGATGAACCTCAAAAGGGGGTGGGAGATTAAGGGGAAACTTTTTCCACACAAACACTCACTCAAAGAAGGCAAGGGATTAAAGAATTTTGAAGGCCCGAAGTACACTTCGGATCTTATGAAGATCTCTCCGAAGACTTGAAAAACCTCAAGGGGGAGGGGAGTAGAGAGGATAGTACTACTAAACTATGGATGCTCTTAGGAGGCTTGAGTGTGTAAAACCAAAGGGAGGGGGTATTTATAGAATTCTTAAACCAATGGGGAGAAAAGGGGATTTCCTTAGCAAATGGGGGGAAAAAGTGATTTTTTCAAACCAATGGGGTCAAAGTATGAAATTTTGGACCAATTGGGTGGATGGCAATTTTCTTTTACTAATAAGGTAAAAAGATATCTTTTTGGGCCAATGGGAGGTTACGGTGTAGGGTATGCTAGTGGGGTATTATAAAGTGTACAAATGGGTGAAGAGAAAATCTTTTCACCAAATTGGTCATTGGAACGCATATTCCAGCCATTGACGGCGGCATATGAGGCTGGGCAAGGCTGCACGGGGCATGCATAGGTGCAAAGGGTAGGCTGGCACATGCGGGGGGCTAGCAGAGTGCACGTGGTGGGCTAGCAGAGTGTGCGTGGTGGGCTGGTAGGGGCCCGCGTGGGTGCGCGAGGCATTCTTACGGGGGTACCAGGCATGCGTGCGAGGCATGCACGGGAGGTGTGCACGGCATACTCATGGAGGCACGAGACATGTACGATAGGCATGCGAGGCATGCACGCGGGTGCATGATGAATACATGTGGGTGCGTGAGGCATCCACGCGGGGGTGTGAGGCATGTGCATGGGGCAGGCTGGGCTGCACGCATGGGAAAGTGTGATTTTTTAGGAAAGAATGTGGGAGATCCAACGGTCCAATTTTGACGTATCATATATTTTTGGAATCGTGATTCTGAGTACTATCCATCCATATAGTCTTTCTGACTAGATTCCTTCATATAAGAAAAGTCATAATTGGGCCCTCTTTCCTCTCGCATGGGATTTTTGGGATTTTGGGTGAGTGGGGGGGGTTTTTGGGTTAGATTACCTTAATCAATTATCATCTCTGTTGATTGGAAGCAAGAAGTCACGTCTAAGATCTGTAATTCATCATAGCCAGAGGGGGGTGATAAAATTGGATGTCTACATATGGCGATGGAGCTTTAGGGCATATCTGATGATGTGGACTCAGCCTCTAGGGAAATAGCGGTGAGCCTAGAACTCCTTGAGGAGGAGGTGGATTTGGTGAACCATCACTTCGATTACTATGACTATCGTCTCTGCATCAACTCGAGGTCCTGAGAGGGAGAGGTCATAGATTTAGATGATGATTGGTTGGACAACAAGTTAGAATATTTTTGACGTAATCTTGTTTTGGGGAACCTTTTCTGTTACTCTATTCTTCTTCTTCTTTTCTCTCCTTTCATTATGTAACTCTCTTTTGTCTTGAAACTTTTTATACTCTCATTTTGTGCATACAACATGATGAAATTTTATGTTTTATGTCTTTTCGGCTTTTATGTGAAATATTTTATATTTACCCAACCCTAATCCTATTATAGATTCTACTGGGTTTAATCTTGTAAGCTACGTGTGATTAGAGCATCGCATTCTGATACTACCATTGTCATGCCCCGTTCACATAGAATAGGACCAGTGATCGGGTTTCCTCTGGGTAACCCAAAACCACCAGGATCATCTGATATAGTAACCACAACACAGTATGCCACCTATAATCATGGAAATATAATTACATAATTTAGCGAAAGTCTTGTCATATATAATTTACCTGTAAATCCCCACTTACTCTTGATATCCAAATTGTTATACATAGTATATTTACATGTGGGCCCATAGGCATGGTAGTTACACAAAAAGTAATAATTTAATTATCGAGAGCATAAAAAAGAGAATATACCATAAGAATCATAAAGAAGAACTATATTTAGAATTTGCTGTTGTTTCCTTACAACACAACTCTTGCACGGGCATCTGACTCCGTGACCAACTCCCTCTGGGACCCACCAATCTCCCACTAGAGATTTGTCAGTGGACCCCAGCACTTGTTCCTCTATCGAGAAACTTGCAAAGTCATCCAAAAATGCCTGTACATGAGGGGTGAGCTCACTAGATTAGTAAATGGAAAGAAATACTCACACAAGCAATTGCATTTTAAATGATACATGCATGAGATCAATTTTAGTCCTATCCGCCTAAGCAACATTACTAAGTCATAAGTTACATACAACTTATAATAATAGTGCACGTATGCCCAGGGTTCGAGACGCGTTCTCTATCCCGTGATAAGCCCATAGGGTTATCGGAGAAGTCCAACCGTGAGTACTCAAAAAAGTAAATCGTGGTCGAATCACAGCAAAAAATAAATGTAGTATGATTGGCTCTTTGAATATATCACCAAGATTTTCAACTGTCCTAATGATCAGCCAGGCGTACTTCTAACCACTATGGTGGTCCGTGACCAATGCTTCCCCCCGTGATAGCCCAACACCTAAACCCCTATTGAGAAACATCGTAGCGTAAGGGAATGTTAAATCCTAACCACATGCTCCTATATGAGATAGTACGACTGTATAGAACTTCCATGTCCCATTCCACGGTGAACCAGTACATTCGTTTTCAAGCTAACTGCAGCCTCTAATCTTGCAATTCAATAGATGTTTGGCTGATCTTCATCATAAACCATCATTTGATAAACCCATGTTCATGATTTAAAGTAAGTAACAAATATTTGGAAATTTAAAGATAATATATATGAATGAAGATGATGCCATGAATACTCCCAAAAATAAAATCAATGTCCTCTCCCCACATACCTATTCTTGTATGAGAATATGCACACACGGTATGGGTAAGATTTGGCATGCGAAAACGAAAGTCTTAAAACCTAGCACAGATAAGAAACTTTGAATACGTCCATTTCGCGACCATAAAATGATGAAAGATATAATCTCAATGTGTTTAATAATGTGAAGGAGGTTGTTTATGAGTTTAAGTTCAAACAGAGCTCATTTTAGCCACAGGTGGGTCATACAAGTGGGTAGGAGGACCCACCTGTGCAAATTGCCCAGACAGACAACACTCAAACACACACTGGCAGGTGCTACTGATGGGTTTGGTATTCATCAATCCTACCTACCGGTAGGACCCTGGGGCAAAATCAAGATTGGTGGGTGCTACCGGCGGGTCTAGGTACCTGGTGGTGTTACTCGTTAGTAGGACCTTAAAGCCCAAGCAAGACTAGTGGGTTATACCAGTGGGTCTAGGTACCTGCCAGTCTTACCAGCCTAAAGGCTCTGAAGCCCAGGTAAGATTGGGAGATCACATTCTGGGTCTGGTTACCCTCCGGTGCTACCCACGAGTGTTAAGCGGGTTCTGATGAACTTCTTCCCTTCTTCATCCCACCTCTTGGGAATCCAAGGGGGTTGTTCCAACCTCATTTCTCACACATTTTAGGCTTTATCCACCTTATCATATCATAGATCTAAGTTTACATCAAGGTTTTGGGAACAAAATCATACCTTAGCTCAAGAAACCCCAAAAACTTAGGATCCTCTTTCCCAACTTAAAATGTCACCAAAACTACTTTCGAATCTTGGTTTCCCTTCTTAAACCTTCAAAGAAGTCATATAAGGTTTCTATTAACTCTTTGATTTGACAACACACTAGAGGGTTTCATCATATTCCAAGGTTTTATGGCATTACCTATCTCAAAATGTAGATCTCAAGGCACCGATCACTATTTCAGCATTGAAAAGGCAAGATACAACCTCAAAAATCTAGGGGAATACTTCGTCCCTCTTCCTTCTCTTCTCTTCCCTCTTTTCTCCCTCTTCTTTACTCCTCTCCACCAAACTCTTGCTAAAATCATAAATGGGAGAGAAAGAGAGGAGTAAATGCTATTTATACCTTGGGTTATAAATATCTATCAAGGTCTATTTAGTTTTATCCTTTTATGGTCTGAAACGCATTAAATCGCAATACCAGGCTAAACAATCGGCATTATCAGGCACATATGACTTCATTACGATAGGAAACCGGAAATACGTGTACTCACCCAAGTTGGGCTTGCAGGGGCCCACATTTCTCTACAGGTGGGTCACACTGGGGGGTTTGCACCCACCAGTGACTACCCACCAGTTGGCCAAAACAAGGCCATCCTTACTGTATTTTGGTGGGAAATAGATTCTTAAAGCGTATCTCACTTCCACCACTTGTCGTGGACCACGTTCTCATCATCAAATATGTAACATACCTTCCCCACTCTTACATGGCCTTATGATACGTGCAAGGGCATGGCTTAGGTGTGTGAACCACATTGGGCACCGGCTCAATCTTGTCCGACCAACCCACATTTGATGTCACCCTTGCTATTATATACCATAGAGCACCTGCATCAACTCTTATCATTTTGGTCCCTGCATGGTCAACCAAACCAGCTAATCAATAAATTGGGTTTTAGGGAGCAGTGCTCTATACCCCCTCCCCTTGAAATTTCACACTTGAGCCTCCTACTGAGAACCCCTTGTAGGAGAAACTCAACTCCCCTCTCCCCTCCCCCTTTGAAGTTCTTCAAGTCTTTGAAGCGATGTTCATAGATTCAAAGTGTTCTTCGGGCCTTCGAAGTTCTTCGAGCCTTTGAGGTTCTCCAAACCTTAGCCTAGCCCTCCCATAGCCTATCCCCAACAAAAGCTCTGCCAGAGTGCCACCTCAACCTAGCCGTCCCATAGCCTATCTCTAGCGGAAGCTCTATCGGAGTGCCACCTTAGCCTAGCCCTCTATAGCCTATCCCCATCGGAACCTCGACCAGAGTGCCACCTCAGCCTAGCCCTCATATAGCCTACCCCAATGAAAGCTCTGCCGGAGTGCTACCTCAAGCTAAATCCGAAAGTAGTCGAAGCTCTATCGAAATATAAATCCAAAAGTAACCTTTCCTAGATGAATCTCTGTCCGAATATTACCGTAATCAGCATCTCTAAAGAAAGGAAGTTGGAGGTCATGACCATCTTCCCTTGAGCCGATAAAATCCATAAGAAAGTTCGTACCAAACGGGGGTCCACCCCTCTTGACCCATAACAGGGGCCAAGCTCAGGTATATTCTCTCACCCGAACTAGCATAATTTATATCTTTTATTGACCTCATGTTAGTGTACACATTTAATTAATTTTATTAGTGTGCATATATGTGTCGTAACATAGCCATACATGCGGTATAGAATAATTATGGAAAATGTTCGTAGGAAGACCGGTTGAACAGGGTAGATTGGGTGCCTAACACCTTCCCAATTCTATAACTTGACACGGACCCTAATGTTTGGACTAGACCAACTTTCAGTCCCTTTTCTTAGGAATCGGGCCCACCCCCGGGTCCTAGGCCCATAATCCTAGGTTCTACTCCAAACTCCTTTTGTATGATCTTAATCCCCCGTATTGGACCATCATCAAATACCCATCTCAATGATGACCCCCACACATCTCTGAGTGGTGATACGATGATGTAGGACCCACAGAAACACACACAACACTGCCCTCCCCCAGAGAGAGAGAGACAGAGAGGAGAGAGGGCCAAAAGAAGGAGAGATCCTTTTTTCCATGGCTGCTACCCTCACAGTGGTGCCTCCACTAGGGACTGTTAAGATTCTGACACTAGATGCTACCATTAAATGCAAGAAAATTTTCCACCACATCTGTTCAGAAACATGTTTGGCTAACCCCATGTTTGTAATTGTATTCGCTAACCACATAATGCTTCGTGCTCGAAGTGAAATCATTTGGCTAGGGACTCCCTGTCATGTCCGCACCCGTGGGGAGTTCAATGCATGTCATGGAGAGTACTCTGAGAGAAAATGATAGCTTCTTCCTGTAGAAGGGTGTGGGATATTGTTAAATGGCGAGGATGTTCGTAATTGTGCCAGCACGCTCAGGGAGGTCCATGAACGTTATGACATTTTGGGATTGAATAATGGTATTCCCACATTACACTTATGCACACAATCACTCACGTTCGACCCCCCGGTGGCCAGTTGCTTAACCTTGTGTGTAGTCTCGAGTAATGAGCATGGGCGTCACCCCCTTGATCTCATACCCTCAGGTATATTAAAAGGACAGGACGTACCTTGCATATATAGATCCTATCAAGGAAGCCTTGTTGGTCCTATTTGCATCCACTACATACTCGCATCATATAGAAAATAGATGGAGAACACCAGGAATGCCACAAGCTAATTTGTAGAATTTGTTTGAGGTCTAGAAAAAGAATCTTCTTATAATACATTCTAGTCATAAAGAAAAGCTCAACTAAGTGGGTTTCGGATGAAAGGTGTCCTTCCTCCTTAGAAATGAGATGTGGATGATTTGGTATGCATGACTCTAGGGTGGTTCCCATCAAAGTCCCACAAAAAGCCAAATTATCTAAGGACCTGAGGAAACCAGGAGGAAGGTCACCTAGTGGGATAAGATTAAGGAAAGCATAACTTTATTGATAAAGAATGTCTTATAGAAATATTTTGCTCAAGACATTTGTATGAATCACCCACCTATGAGATTGAGTGGACTAGAGGCATCAGCCCCTATCCACTCCCTATCATTAAGTGGACTAACTTTGGATGAATCATTGATTTACAATTGAGTGAATGAATGAATAAAGGGGTGGGAAGGCAAGAATCCTAAATAAAATCACATTTGGTTCAAGTACAATTCCACACCTCAAGTATTCTCTATGGTTCCTCTGGACGCATCAGGGTAACCAGTTGACTTGCCTAAGTCCAGTGTCACCTCCATCGTCTCTCTGAGATTATCTCCTTCCGAGTGATTACAATCCAGTTCACATGGATCCACCCAACACTGAATCACCTGAGCAAGCATGGGTCCACCCAGTAGAGACATTGCAAACAGAAATGGCTGAAGTCAAGAGTGGATTGGCTCAAGTATTGCATTTATTATGAAATCCTCCTCAGACTGATCCCAGGGCTGAATCAACACTAGCTACAGGATAATTGGAATAGAATGGACCTACAGGTTATCATGGGACTTCCTCCCTAGTTACCTCAGGAGAACCAAAATCAGCTAGGCCAATTGGTCAATGAGGAGTTTCACCCACTCGTTTGAATGGTCAACGAGGAGCTTATTCATGAGTTCCTCCTCCCAGGGTGGAGATTGAAGATGAAGAAGAAGAGTTTATGACACATGTCTGAATGGAACCTCTAGAGATGGAGAGAGAAAGAAAAACTAGAGAACAGTTAGAAAAGTTGGAGAATATGATCCGAGCAGGAAAGAGTTCTGAAAATCAAGTAGTGAATTCTGATGAGATGAGTTTCCTTTCTGGGGTAAGGATTCCCAAGAAGTTTAAGTGATAGACCGACAGATTTGATGGGTCAGGGGACCCCAAGGCTCATTTAAAGGTCTTCCTCAGCATAGCCAAATCATGGCAGCTTGTTGACAATCAGATGGGCCAAGCATTTATTTTTACTTTATCAGGGCTAGCATTGAGATGGCTCACATAGTTGGAGTCTACCTAGACATAGAATTGGACAACAGTGGTGAAAGCCTTCACCAAGCAGTACTCTTACAACATTGTAGTAGATGTGAAGTGTCGAGAACTTGAGACCTTGTGACAGTAGCCTAGAGAAGGATTCATAGCATTCCTAATGAGGTTTAAAGACAAGGCCACCAAGATGGCAGATAGACGTTCAGAAGCTGAGTAAGTAGAAATGTTGATTGAATACCTATCCAAGCCTTACTATGATGTTCTCTACTATCAGCATCTACAAAATTTTGATGCTTTAATAGCCACCAGCACACGTGTTGAGAACAGAACCCTAAGGGATACACAGTATCAAGGAGCTTCTCAAGATGTGGGAAAGAATGCCAGAGTTGGATATAGGAGAGAGAGTCCAAGGATTTCGGTTACCTAATGGTTGGAATTTTTTAGATTCTCTTTGTTGATGTGGAGGGGAGAGAAGAGAGAAAGGGAGAGAAATCCTATGAGAGAGAGGGAATCCCATAATTTTTCTTGCCTTTTTTCCTATTTTTTCTCCTTTTTTTATTTTTTTCTCTTTAATTTTTATTTTCTCTCTCTTCAAACTTGCACACAACCTTCCTTGAATGATTTTTCTTGCTTTTCTTTGATTGATTTAGACATCTTGTAATTGATTTGGAAATTCCTTCCATGCCCCATGTGCTTTAAGTAGGTGGACAGTAGGAAATCTTCAACAAAATCTCCAAAAAGTATGAGAATCGCCAAGGAGAGAGAGTGCAACACCCTATGTGGGTCCCTCCTTCTTTTTTTGATGTTAAAATATTCTCTTGTATCCCTGGGACAACTGCAGAAGGGTTGGGCCTGCATCTTGGTTCTGTTCTGGTCCATTATTCTTTTTCTAGCCCGAAAAGAATAATCACTTGTATAGGTGCCTAAACGAATATGTACTTTTAATACAACACATCTATCTTGCTCAAAATTTCATCCTCTTTGCAGCCATGAAAAGAAATAGGACCTCTTTATGTGTAAAATTGGAGATATGGCACCCGATAGTCCTTAAGGCCTTTAAACTACAAAACCTACAAAAAGAGAACAAAACCCAAGGTAGCTCCATTCTAAATATGTAAAATGCATGCTTTACTACCTAATATTTCGTACAAAAATGTGCTTATTAGAATTCCCCAACACTTAAACTTTGCTAGTCCTTGAGCAAAACAAAAAGAATAAAAAGTAAACAACCAATAACCTAACTCACTTTCGTAGGAATCACAGGTGCACTAGTATATGCAACAACCCTTTAAACCCCTTAGGTCACCCCTATAGGATGAGTTATGTCTCGTGGGTGTTTGTAGAGAATATTGATGTAGTAAAAATTGACCGGGTGATCTTCCTTGCAAGACTTGGTACTCCACGTTAGACCTACACTAAAGAACAGACAAAGGGGAGCCGAACTGACCTGATGGGGGACTCTCCGATGCCTAAGTTAGATTTTCTCCACAATAGTTACTCAAGAGAGTGTATTATGAAAAAATTGAATCCATCCCTTTTCCTGGGGCTTACCTTGCTATTTATAGGCCATGATTGGAGAGAAGCGGTTGAGGAGAGTCCAAGTTGGCGAGTAGTTTGCTCTTCCTTGATCCCATGAATATTCCTGATTCCAAGGAAAATCCCAAGGATATTCCCCTCTTTCATGAATGCTATGGACTTCTGGAGTCGAGGTTGTCCAAATTTGGGGGTGGGTAGGACACCTGCCTACAAGCATCACGAATTGTACTTCTTAAAAACCAAGATCGACCTCCCATGTTCCCCTGGTTGCGTGTTGCACCAGGTTATAGTACTAGCCAAGCCGTGGTCATCCAAACTTGTTGAGACAAGGGTAGAGTGCTGGTAACAGAGGGTCAAAGGGATGGCCTTTAGTCAAGCCAAGACGAGAGCGTAGCCTTGGCCAGGCCGAGGAAGGGGAACGACCTTGATCTGGCCAAGGCGAGAATGTAGCCTTGGTCTAGTCGAGGTGAGAGTGTGACCTTGATTAGGCTGAGGTAAGAGCATGGCTTTGGTCAATCCGAGGTGAGAGCATGGCCTTGGTTGAGCCGAGGCGAGAGTTTAGCTACTGCTGCCTAGCGCTGAACAAAAGCAGATGGTTAGATTTTGCCTCACTATTAGCCCCCCGCTTTGGAGGGTTGAGTCAGACCTTTAGAACAATTCAAGGTTTGGATCACCACCATTAATGTTCATTACTCATGCGCCACCTTTTTCTGCATGATTCATGCTAGTTCTGATGTGTGGCACTGGCGTGGACTTTTGCCTCGGGCAGAAAAAATACCGATGGATCGTGGCCATTACCTTTGATCGATCTGGGCCAATTAGTTCACTGCCTTTCCCCCATATAAATAGGTGCCTTTCTCTCCCCTTGGCATTTTGCTCACTGGATTCTGGGAGGCTAGATTGCCTTAGCATGACTGTTGTCTTTTGAAGCGCTAATTCAGCTTGGTCTTCTTCACTAGCCCTAGTCCAGCTCATCGTTTAACATTCATCAGTAAGTTTTAAGTTATGGTTACTGTCCATTCTTCTTCCATACTTCCTGTTGGTTCTCTCTCCAAGGATCCCCTCCGACAGGGTTTGGGGACCTCTGGTGCTGTTATGCTAGACCAACTGCCTCCCCTGACTATGGTAAGGCCTATAGGGGGTTAGGCAGTTTAGCCTGAACCCGAGGGGACGGCCACCTCCTCCGACGAAAGTTCCTCTAGTGGTTCTAGTTCCAATGGTAGTTCTAGGTCTGAGTCTTTTAAGGAGACCATGATGATGGGAAATAATGTTAGGGTAGATCCTTCAAGTAAGCCCCCCAAGACAATCATAAGGGAGAAACCTGCTACTGTGGTAGTCGACACCGATGCTTCTGATGGTGGGGAAGCTGAGGGCATTGAGGGGGAAAGCTCAGTGTCGTCCCTTGATGAGAACAGATCTGTGACATCCATCGGGAGTATTATGATAGTGAAAGCCTTAAACTTGATAAGGCGTCGACTCGACATCCCTGATTTTGTGGTAATCAGGGTCCCTGATGAGGGAGAATCGGTGGATACTACCAGGGATGAGGTGGCACTCTATGGCAAGGTGTTTCAATATGGCCTCTGGATCCCTATCCCTGAGCTAGTCTGCTTAGCCCCAGATTTTGGGGAATCGCCCTGAGTCAACTGATGCCAAACTCTTGGCGGATTTTGCTCAGCTTTAAGGTTTTTGTGTCAAAGATCAGGCAAGATGCGAGTCTGGATTTGTTTCATCGGTTCTTTATCTTGAAGTGCCATCACCATAGATGGTACTACTTTACTTGTAGGAATAGGGATAGGTCATATGGGAGCCTGCAGATATTTATCCATAAGCCCTCTTTAGTGAAGAATTGGAAAGACCAGTTCTTTTAGCGATGCTCGGGAATCACTTTAAGGGGGCTTGGTCGAGACCGAGTCTCGAAAAGCTGAACTGATCCCCCACCTTGGTGAGGATGACATTCAGACCATCCAAATGTGTTTGGATGGGGAGGTGGTGGACATCCACTGGCTATCAAACGAGGATTTCCTCCGAGAGTGGGAGCTCACTGAAGTTCAGAAGGATGGTGAGGGCTCTACTGACCTCAGGTTTTCATTTTATGCTTTTGTCACCGCTATGTGTTTTCTAATTTTTGGCATGGCATATGTTTTTACAGTGGTGGATGCGGCTAATGATTCCCGATAGCTTACCACGGTGGCGGCTCAAGCTAGAAAGGCGCAGGTGGCCGAGCCTTTTGGCTGCAGGGAAGGGGAAAGGAATTGTTGGTGCTTCTAGTGCTACTACTGGAGGCAAGGCCACTCCAAATATCACCGAGACCACCAGAACTGCCCCCATCATGATTGAGCTGAGGATAGATCAGGGGAAGAGTCCTCCGACCAAGGTTACAACTTAGCACGGGATGTCAAGCAAAGGGAAGGCACGATGGCACCTCCAGCTCCAGTGGAAACCAAGGGGCTTAGCTTGGCGAAGGCACTGGCTCAAGTGTTAAAACAGCCTCCCATCCGGGAGCAGGGTGACCATAAGAGGCATCGTGAGGAGCCATCCCCTGGCCATGCTGACGCGAGTGGTAGGCCTAAACCACCTGGCTTGGTGAGGGCCTCTCGGAGTGGGCGATGGGCTGTGGTCCCAATGAGGAATTTGTTAGAGGGAAGCTCTATTATTACAAATCCTACTAATGCTCAGATTTGGGGATGACGGGACCATTTACGACTCGACAAGGACGGGGTGAGAGGATATACCGATCTGTACTTGCTAAGAACGTCTTTCACCATATCTATGATGTGAGTCTCTGAATCTTTCCTTTTTTTTTTCTTTTCCTTTCCCTTTGGTTGGGCTGTTCTGACATTGTTTTTGTGTAGGGATTCAACTGGTCGGTGGAGGTTGCATTCAAATTCTAGCGGATAGCACATGCTCAAGTGAAGGCTGAGGAGGAGGCTGCCTAGATTCAAGGGGAGATGACTATTTGAGATTTTAAATGTAACCGTAAGCGTACGGATCAGTGTAGTTACGGGTCGAATGTAGGGAGAGCAGTCACTTTATTTTTTTATTTCTTTTAATAATGCGAAAGTGAACCGATTAATGGTTGTGATCTAATTCTAGTTACCGTCCTAAACATATGTATCTAAAATAACGTCCTAACCATTCGTCATCTAAGAATTTAAAGACACAAGCCATGCAATTAAAATTAAATAAATAAATAACTGAAAATAAACAACCCACATAATTTAAAAAAATAATAATAATAATAAATGAAGAAAAAAAATGCTGAAATAAAAATAAAGTAAAAGAAAGGGGGGAAAGCTAGAGAGAGACTCACAAGTAGGTTTCTCTACTTAGCCCGAGGGATGCATCATAATATGAGCTTCCCTACTTGACCAGAGAGTCACTCTACTTGGCTTTACGGTAAGGGAGACAATTAAAATAAAAGCAATAAATTAATGGCTCTATGGCTAGGAGGGGCAAAGCCAACACATACACTAGCCATGAACCTTGGGGGAAAGGGATAGCAATAATGTAATGACTGAAATTAAAATCCTAAATTAAGAAAAAAAGGGTAGTCAGAAGAGGGAATGAGAGGGGGGAGAGAAGACTACTGAGGGAGTCTACTTACATGAACTTCAACCCTTGAACTGAAAACGTGATCGATTTGAGATACTACCAGTACTAAAAACCAGGTCTAGAATAAACTAAATCTGAAATTTCTAGTACTAGAGAAAACAAATCTGAAAAAAAAAAATTGAACTTGAAAGACATGCTTCATAGCTTGTTCTTATCACCTAGAACTAAGCCTATAACTAGAACTTGAAAATTACAACTTCAATTCCTTAAATAATAAAATAAAAGACTGAATCAAAAATAAAAGTGCTTACATTAATTGAATAAAAGAACTTACAAAAGTGTTTAAAGCATAAACCTACAACTAGAGATAGAGAAAGAGAAAACTAGAGAAAGAGATAGAGCAAAAAAAAACCCTAGAAGAAGAATGAATTAGAGAGGAAGAGAGGGACAATTTTTTAGAGTTTTCTGTACTCCCTTTTTTAGGGAATAGGAGAGAGAGAAGGACATCCAAGGGTGGATCCCCTTGGACGATTTTGTGGTGAGGTGGAGGAGAGAGAAGAGAGAAAACGTGTGGAGAGATCTCCCACGATTTTCTTACCTTTTTTCCCTATTTTTTCTCTTTTTTCTATTATTTCTCTCTTCTTGCACAAGAAACCCCCATTGGCCGATTTTCCTTGCTTGGATTTGGACAATATTCTATTTTAAATGAAAAATTCCATCCATGCCCTTGTCTTTTCTTTTCTTTTTTTCTTCATTCCTATTTTTTGTCTTTATTTTCTCTCTCTTCTTCAAACTTGCGTACAACTATCTTGGCCGACCTCCTTTGAGTGATGAGTACGGGAGAGAAAATATTGTAGAAAAAACCTCAACAAAATAGTAGCTAAGAGGTTTGAACTTGAGACCTCCTAATAAGGAAGAGATTTTGCACACCACAACTCACCAACTAGGTAGTTGTTGTTACCAAAAACGAATCTTCAATCACTTAAGGATGTGGTCCATTGATCCTTATTGGCATTTGGAATATTTTTTATACCCTAGGGACAACTGCAGATGGGCTGGTTCTACATCTTGGTTTAGTTTTGATCCGTTATTCTTTTCCTTGCCCGAAAAGAATAATCACTTGTACGGTTCACCAAACGAATGTGTACTTTTAATTGAACTTGTCCATCTTGCTCAGAATTTCATCCTCTTCACAACCATGAAAAGAAATAGGACCTCTTTATGTGTAAAATTGGAGATATAGTGCCCGATAGCCCTTAAGGCAATGAAAGTATAAAACCTGCAAAAAGAGAGTAAAACCCAAGGTAGCTCCATCCTAAATATGTAAAATGCATGATTTTCTACCCTAGATTTCACACATAAATGTGCTCATCAGAATTCCCCCACACTTAGACTTTACTAGTCCTCGAGCAAAACAAAAAGAAAAAGAAAAAAAAAAAAAAAACTAACTCACTTTCGTAGGAATCACGTTTGCACTTAGCATGTGTAACAAGCCTTTAAACCCTAAGTTACCCTAGTGGACGAGTTGTGTCTCGTGGGTGTTTGCAATGAATATACACCCAAATTTCAGAATAAATAAATCCCAACCTTGGCTAAAGGTAAGGCTCATACCGATCTAGAGCAAAGATAATTTTTCTTACAAGGGACCCCCACACTTGAACTTTTATTACCCTTGATCAATTTCAGGCACTATCATATTTCTTAATTTGGAACTCACCTAGTCTCTTCCAAAACATCCTTATCTTAATGCAAAACAACTTGTGAAGAAATAGGGAACTAATGACTAAGACGTTGGAGTGTTTTTGACCAAAACATATTCCTAAGCATTAATGACATTTGCACATTTTTTTCTTCTTTTTTTTTTCGCTTAAACTCTATTCTACTCCACTACTTTTGGCCTGAATGACATGGTGGAGCAAACACCAGACACCCAAGTTACTTTGTAGCTTCGCTTTTTGCATATGCCCACAAAGAGAGTGATGCTAGAGTTCCTTCAGAAGTTTCCTCCCAAGGAATTTCGATCAAGACACCACGCTTCCTGGGACGTAATGCCCTGTCTAGTTCCAAGGGAATCAACTCTTATTCTTCTTTATACCACATTTCACATTTCATTTAAAATTGTGCATTGTCAACCCATGCAAAATTAAAAAGAAGGTCTCAACTCCAAATCAAAGTACAAGAAACCTCGGACTTACATATGGTCCAACACCATAAAGCGAGGGTCTCTTATTTTTAAAAAGAAAGTCCCATCTCAAGACACGGCTTGTTTCTTTCTTCTCAACAGGGTTTTTATACGTTCAAAATGGGTACCTTAGTTAAAACTTTTATTTTCATACATCAAGCAACCGAATAGTATGATCATTAGCCAAAAGCCAAAGTAGGACTTCATCCTTTAGCAAGCTCAAAAAAAAAAAAAAAACAAAATGAAAAACAAATAAAACAAAGTGGAAAAAAAATAGAAACTGGTTTCCCTCCCCCACACTTAAGTCATGCAATGTCCACAATGCATGGAAAGAAGTAAAAACGAAGACAATGCAAGGGGGTCATATCTGATTAAAAGTTAGTCATCAGTGTAAAGAGGTTCATGGAGATCCATGACCTCTTCACTACCAGTATTAGGAAACCCGAGGAATGGCTTCAAACGTTGACCATTAACCTTCGAAATTACCCCTGTTCCTGAATTCAAAATCTCCACAGCCAATGGGGATATACATTATGGACAATAAATGGGCCATCCCATCGGGATCTAAGCTTACCAGGAAAAAGATGCAATCGAGAGTTGTACAATAAGACCTTATCACCAATTGTAAAAGATTTACGCAGAATGTGTTTATCATGGAAAGCTTTGGTCTTTTCCTTGTAAATCCTAGAACTTTCATTGGCTTCATTCCTAAGTTCCTCCAACTCAGGCAAATCAAAGTTGAGCTTCTTGATGGCCCAAAAGGCCTTATGCTCCAACTCAACTGGTAAGTGACAAGCTTTTCCATACACCAAACGGTAGGGAGACTGACGATGATCGGTCTTGAATGCAGTCCAATGGGCCCTCAAGGCATCAATGAGCCTAAGGGACCAATCCTTACGATTGGGATTAATAGTTTTCTCCAAGATTTGTTTGATCTGCCTATTAGACACCTCCACTTGGCCACTAGTTTGGGGGTGATAAGGGGTAGATAACTTATGGGTGATCCCATACTTTTTCATTAGGGCCTCAAAAGGCCAATTACAAAAATGAGTACCTCTATCACTAAATATTGCACGTGGTGCACCAAAGCAAGAAAAAATGTTCTCTTTGAGAAACGGGACCACCACTTTTTGGTCATTAGTTTTACAAGGTATGGCCTCTATCCATTTAGAAACATAATCAACGGCCAAAAGTATGTACAAATTACCAAAGGAATTAGGGAATGGTCCCATAAAATCGATGCCCCAAACATCAAAGATCTTAACTACCAAAATAGGGTTGAGAGGCATCATGTTCCTCTTATTGATATGGCCAAAAGATTGGCAGGCAGGACAAGCCTTGCAAAAATCAAAAGCATCTCTAAAAAGAGTGGGCCAATAAAATCCGCATTGGAGAACCTTTGCAGCAGTTTTCTTAGGTCCAAAGTGTCCACCACATGCATGATCATAAGAGATAACAGAATGTTGCTCATGATCAGGAACACATCATCAGATAATCTGATCTGGACATATCTTAAACAAATAAGGATCATCCCAGAAAAAGTGCTTAACTTGGGAATGAATTCTATACTTATCTTGGGTGGACCAATGAGCCAGAGTCACACCTGAAACTAAAAAGTTGACAATGTCAGCAAACCATTGTTCACTGGACACTGCAAATAACTGTTCATCTAGAAAGTTCTCGTTGACTGGAGAATCGACAATCAAGGAATTGGGAAGTCGGGATAAATGGTCTGCAACTAGGTTTTCAACTCCTTTTTTATCCCTAATTTCTAAATCAAACTCTTGCAAAAGTAAAACCCACCTAATGAGGCGGGCTTTGGCATCCTTCTTACGAATTAAGTATCGAGGCGAATGATCAGTATACATCACCACATGTGAACCAACTAAGTAAGACCGAAACTTTTCTAATGCAAACACAACCGCTAAAAATTCTTTTTCAGTGGTTGTATAATTGAGTTGTGCATCATTTAAGGTCCTACTAGCATAATAAATGACAGTGGGAAACTTATTAATCCTTTGACCCAAAACCACTCCTATGGCAAAATCTAAAGCATCATACATCAGTTCAAAAGATTCAGTCCAAACAGGTGGTTGAACAATGGGTGCATTGGTCAACTCCTTCTTAAGTTGTTTGAAGGATTCTAGGCACTCTTTAGAAAAATCAAAAGTTTGATCTTTGGCAAGTAATGAAGTGAGAGGTTGGGCTAACTGACTAAAGTTCTTAATAAACCTTCTGCAGAAGCCCGCATGCCCTAGAAAAGATCGGACATCCTTAACAGATTGAAGAGGTGGTAAATTATCAATTAAATCTACTTTGGCTCTATCTACCTTAATTCCCTCCTTGGATATTACATGGCCTAAAACAATACCAGATTTACCCATGAAATGGAATTTCTCCCAATTCAAAATCAAATTCTTAGATATGCACCTTTTCAAAACTAGAGAAAGATGATGAAGGCATTCAGAATAGAAATTCCCATGAATTAAAAAGTCATCCATAAATACTTCTAAGAATATTTTGACCATGTAAGAAAATATGCTCATCATGCATCGTTGGAATGTAGTAGGGGCATTACAAAGCCCAAAAGGTATACGCCTATAAGTAAATGTTCCATATGGGCATGTAAAAGTGGTCTTATGTTGGTCCTCTAAAGCAATTGAGATCTGTTTATAGCCATCCATCAAGAAAACAATAGTATTCATGTCCAGCTAACCTCCCTAACATCTGGTCAATGAATGGCAATGGGAAGTGGTCCTTCCAGGTTGCCACATTAAGTTTCCTGTAGTCTATGCACACTTTCCACCCAGATTGGACACGGGTTGGAATTAGTTCATTATTGGCATTGGGAACTACAGTCACACCAGACTTTTTAGGCACTACGTGAACTGGGCTTACCCATTGGCTATCAGAAATAGGATAAATTATTCCATGATCCAAGCACTTTAGGATCTCTTTCTTAATAGCTTCCATCATCACTGGGTTTGCTCTTCTTTGGGATTCCGTGGATGGTTTGGAATCCTCCATAAGATGTATATGATGTTGCACAATAGAAGGGCTTATACCCTTGATATCAGCCATGGTCCAACCTAGGGCTTCCTTATTATCTTTTAACACTCTAAGTAATTCCTCTTCCTGGCTAGAAGTCAAATTTGAAGAAATTATTACAAGAAGAGTCTGGTCAGGCCCTAAGAAAGCATACCTCAAATTAGATGGCAACTCCTAAGATCTAGCTTTTGGGGCTCAACTATGGAAGGTTTGGGAATGGAATTGGAAAGGGGTCCTAAGGGCTCCACAGGTGTGTGAAGACTCAAGACTTCAGAAAAGAAATTTTCACTATCATCATCCAACTCATCCATACACTCTTGAAACTCTGAATCAAAATTAATATCAAAGTTGGTAATTAAATCATCAGAAAAATCCAGAAAATCCTCAATCATATTAATCTCTTCTTCCATATGTGGTTGCTTGCCTATTCTAAACATGTTAAACTCAACAGTTTGGTTACCAAAAGATAATCTTAGGAAACCATTCCGACAGTTGATTAATGCATTACTGGTAGCCAAGAATGGTCTTCCTAGAATTATTGGGATCTCATCCTTAGTTGAGAAGGGCTTGGTATCTAACACAATAAAATCAACAGGGAAAATAAATTCCCCCACCTTTAGAAAAACATCCTCAACCATCCCTTTAGGAATTTTAACATACCTATCTGCCAACTGAAGAGTAGTTCCAGTGGCTTTCAATTCTCCCAATCCAAGTTGCTTGTACACATGGTAAGGTAAAAGATTCACACTTGCGCCAAGGTCAAGTAAGGCATGCTCAATGTAGGTGTTGCCTATGACACAAGATATGGTAGGGCTCCCTGGATCCTTATACTTGGCAGCTATAGGCTGAGTAATTATAGAACTAATGTTACCTGCCAAGAACACCTTTTTGGGCACACTAGTGATACGTTTGTGAGTACACAAATCTTTCAGTACCTTTGCATAGGCAGGGATCTGGGATATGACATCCAAAAGGGAGATGTTCACTTCTACCTTTTTAAAGACTTCTAAAATTTTATCCATAGACGTAGTCTTCCTTTTGTTTACCAAGCGATTAGGAAATGAGATAGGATGAACATAAGGACTGTTAGGGATTTGCCCCTATTCAGAAGAATCATTTTTGGTTTCCTCAACTAAATTATCTTTAGTTTCAAAAAAATCTTTAGGTTCATCAGACGAACCTGAAATAAGAGGCACACTTGTGTCCTCAACTGAAGGAGAGTTAACATGAATAATAGATGAGGAAGATTTAGGAATGCTCTGTTGGTACTCTCTACCACTCCTAAGGGCATAAACAACATTACATTGGTTAGAGGGCCCTTGTTGGGTCTGACCTTGTACTATATTCAGTGGTGCATTAGTTGATGTTTGTGAACTAACAGGCTGATGATGCCTAGGGTTAGGCTCTGGTTGACTGGGTAAAGTTCCTTTCTCCCTCTCACGCATAATTGAGACAACTTGAGTGAGTTCTCTAGTAAGATTTTGATGGCTTGTCATAAGGAGGGCCCTATTTTTTTTCAAGTCACTTATTCTACTTGCCTCTCCAGTATTGGTAAACCTAGGGGGTTGCTGATAAGATGATAGGAGAGGGGCCCTAGGAAAACTAGCCTGAGGTCCTACATTTGACCTAGGAAAAGTATTTTGAGAAAAAGATTATTGTGCAAAGGGAGGCCTTTGGAGTCCAAGTTGACCTTGATTATGGAAATTGGAAGGCCCTGCTTGGTTGCCCTGATTCCAAAAGAAATTTGGGTGATTTCTCCATCCTGGATTATAGGTATTACTATATGGATTATTCTAGTATAATGCATTAACACTATCATTAGAAGTGCCCCTAGAGGTGTTGGGGCATTCTTCTAGGAGATGTCCAGGGGAGTGGCACCAAGCACAAATCTTAACCAAATTGACTGATGATGGCTCTCTAGGAACAATAGCCTCAATTCTTTTGATTAGGCTATCCAAATGGGCTTCCTTGGCTACTATTCCATCCACAAAATATCCTTTTCCTCCTATGGTTCTTTCACTCTCTTGGGTTGATTCCCACTCACGAGTTTTGTCAGCTAAGTCAAGTAAGAATTCCCATGCCTTTCCTTCATCTGTAAAGGATGTGAATCCCTCAGGGCACATAGACTTTATCATTTGTTTAGTTGGGTAATCAATACCCTCATAAATTATTTGACATAAAGGCCATAAGTCTAGGCCATGGTGAGGGCATTCTTGGAGTAGATCCTTGAATCTCTCTATAAGTTTTGAAAATGACTCACTAGGCTTTTGCCTAAACTGAAGGATATCACTTCTAAGCTTATTGGTCTTGTGAGTTGGGAAAAACTTCTTAAGGAAGACAACTGTGAACTGTTCCCATGAGGTTATGGAATTTTTGGGTAACCCATACAACC
The DNA here is from genome assembly GCA_022985045.1 of Macadamia tetraphylla. Taxonomy (NCBI): domain Eukaryota; kingdom Viridiplantae; phylum Streptophyta; class Magnoliopsida; order Proteales; family Proteaceae; genus Macadamia; species Macadamia tetraphylla. The sequence goes on along the minus strand of JAJSZK010001045.1, from coordinate 622,266 downwards.
ACTTCTTAGCTTGGTCTTTCAATGCAAAAGTGATAAACCTAAGCTTAACAGCATCATCAGAAAGCTGTTGGATCTTAATTAGAACACATACCTCTTCAAATTCCCTTAGAAATAGGTATGCATCCTCAGAGGTCAATCCATGGAAGTGGGGCAACATAGTGATGTATTGAGATTTGAGTGCAAAATTATTGCCTTGGGCTTGTGGTAGAACTATGCAGAAAGGTTGGGCTGTTCTAGCAGGGTAGAACCTATCTTTCAGAGATTTAGGTGAAGGGTTTTGCTATTGGTCTCCCATATTGAAGGGTTTTAAAGAGAGCAAACGTATAGGGTCACTACTTGTTGGATCTCTTCTTTCTAACCAATTCTTAGTATTACGTATCCACCTAACACTCATGCAACAGAAAACTACCTACAACTAGAGTAAGAAAAGCACAAAAGAATGGATAGCAAATATTTTTTTTTATGATTTTTTAATGATTTTTTTTTTTATTTTTTTGATTTTTTTTGACTTTTTGAGAGCTTACCGGCAGGGATCCGGGGTTGCTCAGGTCAATTCTTGAGTTACTGCTATAGGGCGAAACCTGTCTTTATCATACTGTGAGGCATGGCGACCTCCACCGATATAACTATTATTGCAAGTTGTTCTTCTTAGGAATTCAATAAAAGAAAAAAAAAACAAAACAAAGCAAACAAAGCACTCCGATTTACCAAAAGAAAGCGAAAAATAACATGAAACTGTCTCCCCGGCAACGATGCCAAAAACTTGTTTGAGATTTTAAATGTAACCGTAAGCGTACGGATCAGTGTAGTTACGGGTCGAATGTAGGGAGAGCAGTCACTTTATTTTTTTATTTCTTTTAATAATGCGAAAGTGAACCGATTAATGGTTGTGATCTAATTCTAGTTACCGTCCTAAACATATGTATCTAAAATAACGTCCTAACCATTCGTCATCTAAGAATTTAAAGACACAAGCCATGCAATTAAAATTAAATAAATAAATAACTGAAAATAAACAACCCACATAATTTAAAAAAAAAATAATAATAATAAATGAAGAAAAAAAATGCTGAAATAAAAATAAAGTAAAAGAAAGGGGGGAAAGCTAGAGAGAGACTCACAAGTAGGTTTCTCTACTTAGCCCGAGCGATGCATCATAATATGAGCTTCCCTACTTGACCAGAGAGTCACTCTTACAAGGGTTACTCTACTTGGCTTTAGGGAAAGGGAGACAATTAAAATAAAAGCAATAAATTGATGGTTCTATGGCTAGGAGGGCAAAGCCAACATACACTAGCCATGAACCTTGGGGAAAAGGATTGCAATAATGTAACGACTGAAATTAAAATCCTAAATTAAGAAAGAAAGGGTAGTCAGAAGAGGGAATGAGAGGGGGTAGAGAAGACTACTGAGGGAGTCTACTTACATGAACTTCAACCCTTGAACTGAAAACTTGATCGATTTGAGATACTACCAGTACTAAAAACCAGACCTAGAATAAACCAAATCTGAAATTTCTAGTACTAGAGAAAACAAATCGGAAAAAAAAAATTGAACTTGAAAGACATGCTTCATAGCTTGTTATTGTCACCTAGAACTAAGCCTAGAACTAGAACTTGAAAATTACAACTTGAATTACTTAAATAATAAAAATAAAGGACTGAATCAAAAATAAAAGTACTTGCATTAATTGAATAAAAGAACTTACAAAAGTGTTTAAAGCATAAACCTAGAACTAGAGATAGAGAAAGAGAAAACTAGAGAAAGAGATAGAGCAAAAAAAACCCTAGAAGAAGAATGAATTAGAGAGGAAGAGAGGGACAATTTTTTAGAGTTTTGTGTACTCCCTTTTTCAGGGAATAGGAGAGAGAGAAGGACGTCCAAGGGTGGATCCCCTTGGACGATTTTGTGGTGAGGTGGAGGAGAGAGAAGAGAGAAAACATGTGGAGAGATCTCTCACGATTTTCTTGCCTTCTTTTCCCTATTTTTTCTCTTTTTTCTATTTTTCTCTCTCTTCTTGCACAAGAAACCCCCCTTGGCCGATTTTCCTTGCTTGGATTTGGACAATATTCTATTTTAAATGGGGAATTCCATCCATGCCCTTGTCTTTTCCTTTCTTCCGATTTTCCTTGCTTGGATTTGGACAATATTCTATTTTAAATGGAAAATTCCATCCATGCCCTTGTCTTTTCTTTTCTTTTTTTTCTTCTTTCCTATTTTTTGTCTTTATTTTCTCCCTCTTCTTCAAACTTGCGTACAACTATCTTGGCCGACCTCCTTTGAGTGATGAGTAGGAGAGAGAAAATATTCAAAAAAAAACCTTAACAAAATAGTAGCTAAGAGGTTCGAACTTGAGACCTCCTAATAAGGAAGAGATTTTTCACATCACAACTCGCCAACTACACTAGGTAGTTTTTGTTATCAAAAATGAATCTTCAATCACTTAAGGATGGGGTCCATTGATCCTTGTTGGCATTTGAAATATTCCTTATACCCTTGGGACAACTGCAGACGGGCTGGTTCTGCATCTTGGTTCAGTTCTGATCCATTATTCTTTTTCTTACCCGAAAAGAATAATCACTTGTACGGTTGACCAAACGAATGTGTACTTTTAATTGAACACGTCCAGTTTGCTCAGAATTTCGTCCTCTTCGCAACAATGAAAAGAAATAGGACCTCTTTACGTGTAAAATTGGAGATATAGCGCCCGATAGTCCTTAAGGCATTGAAAGTATAAAACCTGTAAAAAGAGAGTAAAACCCAAGGTAGCTCCATTCTAAATATGTAAAATGCATGATTTACTACCTTAGATTTCACACATAAATGTGCTCATCAATGACTAAGGTTTCAGGTTAGCTTAAGGTGGCCAGTAAGAACACTCGTGCCAAAGAGAATCGGGATGAAGTCAGGGAGAAGCTGGTGGATGACCTAGTAGCAGGGGTAGCCAAGCAGCTCCAGGTCAACAGTAATCTGGTAGAGGCCAAGGAAGCACTTCAAGCAAATGTCACTGAGGCTCAAGAAGGGTTAAAGAAGCTACAAGAGGAGCATGCGGCTTAGGTGAAGGTACTAGAGGAATGACACCGGGGTGAGCTGAAAATTGCTAAGGAGAGGGCTATTGAGAGCTACGTAGCTTCTCCAGAGGGGCAAGTGTGGCTGATCAGTGTGAACACTACTTCGTTCAACCTCAACTCTGATATTACGATCAACTTTGTCCTGGGCAAGTATCCTTCACTTGATGTTATTAAGTACGAGCACTATGTTCCTCCACCTCTTGAGTCTTCAGTGCAGCCCGTGTGTCTAGATGACCACGGAGAGGAGGTGAACGAGGAATCTGCTGTTAAGGTTATCGATCCCAAGAAGGACGGCCAGTGAGATGATGTCAACTCTATTTCTCTCTCTTTTTTTATTCTTTTTTAATTCTTTTTTTTTTTTTTTTGGGCATAAGAATGCCATTTGTAAACAACTATTTCTTCCCCCTTTTCTTTTCTGTAAAACAAAGCTCTTGTAAACAGTTCTTCTAATGAAAGAAATTCTTCTATGTAGACTCTCAACATTCTGCATTTCTCTTTCCAGATTGAATGTTTCTCTTTGTCTTTCTTACATCCTAATGATCTGTGCAGGTAGCATCCTTTGCTAGGCTGAGTCGAACTCTTTACCTTAATGGAATGGGTTTTTCGGCCTATGCCGAGGTAGGGGCAAGTGCCGAGCTCAGTTGCTTGTCTTAATTAGGGTTTTGAAATTTTTACCTTAAAGATAATGGCTTTCATTTTCTTGCCTTAAGGATAAGGGCTTTTGCGTGTTTGCCTTAAAGATAAGGGCTTTCATTTTCTTGCCTTGTTTGCCTTAAAGGTAAGGGCTTTCATTTGGGAATGAGAGAACGCAAGGTCGAGCTGCCATGGTGTTCTTTATTAGGTGCCCTGAGACTCAGTTAGAGGTGACAACAAGAAAGAAATTATTTGCCACAGTGTAGAGATGAAAAGAGCCTTTGCCTTTAATTTAATAAATGATTGCAAGAACTACTGAGATGAGCCAAAAACTAAATGAGCATTAATTAATGTAATGAAAATGTTACCAAGGAAATAAATTCTGCAAAAGGAAAAAATGCTTTTCTAATAACTATTAAAAAAACTGCTGCTAAAGAAGTTACTGATAGAATTTCTTGAGATTTTCTGCATTCCATACTCTACATGCGATCATCGCCTCTCGTGGTCTAAGTGGTGCATTCTGGCAGACCACCCGAGACTATGTAGGACCTTCCATTGGGCTTGAGTGCCGATGCCTCTGGGGTTAGACACAATAGCTTTCCTTAGGACTAGATCACCCACTATAAAGTTCTGCGTATTCACTCTTCTGTTGTGGAACTGTGCGGTCCTTTGCTTAAATGCTTCATTCCTAAGTAAAGCTTCTTCACAGACTTCATCGATGAAATCGAGGTTAGCGCTTAGTCTATCTTCATTGTGTGCTTCCGCGAAGGCTATCGCACGAAAGGAAATATGTGCGACTTCCACCAGCGTTAGGGCTTCTGTTCCGTATGCCAACCTGAAAGGTGTCTCCTTTGTTGGAGTTTTGGTCATCGCCCTATAGGACCACAGGAAACTCAATAGTTGGTCTGGCCAATTTTCTTTTGCTCGGTCTAACCTTTTCTTGATCCCTTTGAGCAGGGTTTGGTTAGTCTTCTCTACTTGTCCGTTTGTTTATAGGAGTCCCACTAAAGTGTTGCAGAAGCTAACTCCATGTCCTTCACAGAAATGCCTGAACTTTCGATTGTCGAACTATTTCCCATTGTCGGTTAGTAGAATTTTGGGAACACCAAAGAGGTAAATGACATCATCCCGTACAAACTTTTCCATGGCAGTCTCGGTTAGCTTTGCCAAGGGGCGAGCTTCTACCCACTTGGTGAAGTAGTCGATTGCCACAATGAGGATTTTCCTCCTCCCTTGCCTTTCTTGAACTGACCAAGGAGTCGATCCCCCACAAATTGGGCATATAATCAAATTCGGCTCTGTTGCTGGGACGTGGGGCATAGAGGCATATATCTGACACTTGAAACATCGTCACACGAAGTGCATTACTTCTTGTTGAATTTTAGGCCAATAGAACCCTTGGCACAGTACCTTGTATGGTAGCGCACGACCTCCCATGTGACTTTCGCAAATCCCTTTGTGAACTTCCTTTAGAGCTTCTGCTAACTGAGTTGGTCCCAACCATTTTAGCAATGGACCTAAGAAAGACCTTTTGTAGAGCAGTCCACCTTGCATGGTATAGTTTTCGGCCCTTTGCTTTACTGTTTTTGCCTCGGCTCGGTCCTTCCCAAGGTGGTCATCCCTTAGGTAGACCTTAGGTAGCTGATGATAGGGTGCATCTAGCTTGCTATGGCAGCCTATATCTCATTATAGCAGACTTCATTCTTTTGGTAAGCTAGCCTGTCGAGTGCCTCAAGGTACATTGTTGTCCTTAGCTCTGCTCACTCAACAGCTGCTAACCTGGAGAGTGAATCAGCCGAAGAATTATCCTCTCTTGGTACTTAGACCATTGTGAATATTATGAAGTTCTCAGTGAGGGATTTCACTTCCTATAGGTATTTGCACATTCTTTCCTCCTTTACTTCATATTGCCTATTAACTTGATTCACCACCAGCTATGAGTCGCTGTAAGCTACTAATTCCTCCACCAGTATAGACTTAGCCAGTTTCATTCCAGCTATTAAGGCCTCATATTCGACTTCATTATTTGTTGCTGGAAACATAAATCTTATTGCATATTGGATTGCAAACCCTTCAGGGCTTAGAAGAATAATTCCCGCTTCACTCCCTGAGAAGTTGCTAGATTCATTGACATGCTCTATTTTCGATCAAGTTTTGCATCTCCCTATGCCTGATCTTCTTCTACCGGGGTACATTCTATGATGAAGTCTACCAGTGCCTTCCCTTTGATTGCATTTCTTGGCCGATATTCAATGTTGTGTTCCCTTAATTCAATGGACTAGGCTACAAGGTGACCCAAAACACTGGGGCTATGGACGATTCTCTTCAATGGTTGGTCTGTGAGCACTGCTACTGTGTGGGCCTGGAAATAAGGTCTAAGCTTTCAAGTAGCTTTTACAAGTGCAAATGCCATCTTCCTAATTTTTGTATAGCACGGTTCTACGCTTAGGAGGACGTGGCTAACATAATAAATCGGACTTTGGTGTTTCTTTTCTTCTTTTATGAGTGTTGCACTTACGACCACGGGGGATGTTGCCAAGTAGATTTGCAGCACTTCAACCGGCTCAGGTCAGCTCAGTAGAAGTTGTTTGACCAGGTATGTCTTTATGTTTTTGAATGCATTATTACACTCTTCTGCCCACTCAAATTTTCTGCTGGTCTTTACCCCTTTTAGGGCCTTGAAGAATGGCTGGCTTTTGTCTCCTGACCAAGAGACAAATCGGTTAAGGGCTGAGATACTGCCCATTAACTTCTAAACCTCCTGCACGTTTCTTGGTGGCTGCATCTCTTGTATGGCTTTGATCTTTGAAGGATTGGCTTTGATTCCTCTTTCGAAAGCTAAAAAACCCTAGAACTTTTTGGAGGTCACTCCAAAAGCACACTTTGTATGGTTTAGCTTCATTTTATTTTTACGTAGGACTTCGAAGGCTTCTTTCAGGTCTACCACATGGTTACTGGTCTTGCCACTTTTGACTAACATGTCATCGATATATACCTCCATATTTTGCCCCACATATTTGCAGAACATGAAGTTCACCATCCTCTAGTAGGTGGCCCCTACATTCTTTAACCTGAAGGGCATTGCCTTGTAACAAAAATTCCCTTGTGCTTTCAAGAATGCAATTTTTTCTTCGTCTTCTTTCTTCACCCAGACCTGATTGTACCCAGAGTATGCATCCATGAAGATGAGCATTTTGTGACCTACTGTGGAATCTATCAATATGTCAGTCTTTCACAGCGGATAGCAATCATTTAGGCAAGCTTTATTCAGGTCTGTGTAGTCTATGCAGATTCGCCACTTGCCGTTTGACTTTGGCACCATCACAACGTTTGCCAACCAAGTGGGGTATTTGATCTCCCTTATGAACCCTGAGACTAGTAGCTTTTGTACTTCTTTATTTATTATTGCTTGTCTTTCTTGAGCAAAATTTCTCCATCTTTGCTGGATTGCCCTGAAATTTGCTCCAATGCTGAGGTTGTGTTCAACTACTTCCCTTGGGATCCGTGGCATGTCCAATGATCTTCATGCAAAGACATCTAGATTAGTTTGGAGAAAGCCTAGAATCTCTTTTTGATGCCCCTAACTTAGTGAGGCTCCAACCCTCACCGTCTTCATTGATTCGGCTTGGCATAAGGGTATTGTTAACATTTCCTCAATAGGCTCAACTCGGTGCATCTTCCCTTCTTCCCTTGCATCAGAAACCTCTATGGGGTAGGCCAGGCCTAGGCAGTGACTTTTCGTGGCCTTATCGAAGTTGGCATAGCACTCCCTCGACTTGCGCTCACTTGACCTGCATTCTCTGATCCCATTTTGTGTTGGGAACTTGACCTCATATGTTTTGTAGAAATGAAGACACCCATATTGTTGAACCCAGGACTATCGAGGATAGTGTTGTATGGGGATGCCACCTTCACCACCATAAAATTCACCATTGTCGTGGTTGTTCTTGGGTCGAGCCCGATGGTCACTGACAACTCTATAGTTCCTTTAATTTCCAAGGGGGAACCCGAGAATCCATATAACGGGCCAATTGTGGGTTTCAACGCGCCTGCCCCCAGACTAAGTTTTTGGAATGCCTCGTATGCCATAAGGTCGACCAATGCGCCAGTGTCCACCAACACTCAGTGGAATGGGTAGTTGGTGACAACCAATTGGAAATCAACTACATCATCGTGAGGCCAATTCAGTCCCTCCAGATCAGAATCTAAGAAGGAGATAATAGGGTCTGTTCGGGCCATTTTTATAGGTTGTTTGGCGATGCACACAACACGGGCGTGGGCTTTCAGCTTCTGCACAGATTTTGTTATAGGTCCTCCTAAAATGGTTAGGATGGCGGGTCCTATGGGTCGGTTAGCCTGGAGGATGGTACAATCAGTGTCCTGCTCAGTTTTTTTGTTGGCTCAGCCAGGCTTCATCTAGGCTTCGTCACTACTTGCCTAACTTTTACTTTAGATACTTGCTCAAATAGCCTGCCTTGATGAGTTCATCAATTTCTCTCTTCAAGGCTTTATAATCCTCAGTGTCGTGCCTGTGGTCCTTATGATACCTACAGTATTTATTGGGTTTCTCTCTTCTGGTTTTGCAACCATTAGCCTGGCCAATGCAGGATCTTCTGATCTTAGATTTCCAATAGGATATTGGTCCTTGTTCTGTCGATCTTGTACCTCTCTGGAGCATCCCTTCAGTCCATTGGCCTATGGCATTACATCATCCATATTGGCGTATTGGTTACACCTCTACAAAAATTAGGCATTGTCACTGGTAGGTCAAGGACTAAAGACCGTACCAGATCCAGATGTGTGATCCCATTGTATAACAAGATATATGCCACCCCTCGCGACCTTTCACCTCTAACACGGCCTTTGTGAACGAGTGAGGAAGTCCGTATAGGCTTGCCAGGCTTTTGTCTCAAGTTCATTATATTGTTGTGTGTCTAGAGTTGCCTTATGCTTGCCTGGAATCATGCAAGAAAATCCTTCATAAGTTCATCATAGCTTTGTATGGACTTAGGCCTTAGGCTTGACATCCACAGAAATTCTACATCTTTCAAGGACACTGCAAAGGCTTTGTAGAGTGTGACTTCCAACTTGGTGTGCAATGTCATTGTCGAGCTATAGTACAATAGATGGTCAGAGGGATCTATGGTTCCATCGTATGTCTTAAAGGTGGGCACAACAAAGTTCCTGGGAAGCTCTGCGTCAATGATTTCTTTTGATAAAGTGTTGTGGGCAGGAGCCATTGCCAAGTTTGGTGTTGGTTTTTGGAGGCTCTCTACCTTCTCAGCCAACTGTTGGAGGTGCCTCTATAGATATTACCTTTCTTGATCAGTGGGAGTTGGCCATTCCCAGTGGGCTCGGTGTGGACTTTCCTACACTTCCCCTCTATGGTCGGCTCACTCCCTATGAGAGTTCTCTCATCGGTCCAAGTGTCAGTGGGTAGCTGGCTCGGTCGCTCTTGATGCTGTGATCGTGTCTCGAAGTGTCGCCATTGTTTGCTTCACCGGAGGAAACTCGGACACACAAACAAAACACCTCGGCATTTGTTTGGCCTTCTTTGGAGGAGTCAGCTGTCACCATGTGACCTTCGAGTGTGGGTGAGCTCATTTGCTTCAGGTTGGGAGCTCTATAGTTTCTCTCATCGATTTCCACATCTATGAGCGCTAGTCAAGCCAGTGTGACTTCGTCTAGGTGCTAGGGCTATCCTATTGCTTATCGATAATTATGGTTGAGCTGATCCAATTTACTTGATGCATGTCCTCAAAAGGTTGTTAGTCTCAAGCATTTGTCTCTGCAAATCTTGGATCTGTTCAATGATCTCAACAAGTTCAGAAATTGAGTAATTTTCGTGGGGTCTACCTGTGTCGCCGTCACTAGCGGTCTTGTAGTCAGCGCTTGTTCCTCCGTGACACCCATCACATATAGAGGTAGTGCCAGTCCCTCCATTGGGCTAGGGTGTCTTGGTTCTGCCATGGGATGATTTCTAGTGGTTTTTGGACGTTGAGACAGACGAGATCTTGTTTCGAGGGAAGTTGGTGACACGAGTCATTCACTATGCAACTACATTGACTTCTCAAGCTTTTTGTTTCAAGTTTCCCATAAACGATGCTAATCGATGTGGTAAAATTGATCGAGTGATCTTCCTTGCAAGACTTGTACTCCATGTTAGACTGAGATCAAGAAGACAAAGGGAGTCAGGCTGACCCGACGAGGACTCTCCGATGCCTAAGTCAGATTTTCTCCAAACAGTTACTCAAGAGAGTGTATTATTGAAAAAATGAATTGATCCCTTTTCTTGGGGCTTACCTTGCTATTTAAAGGTCATGAATGGAGAGAGCGTTGAGGAGAGTCTAGGCGGTGAGTAGTTCGCTCTTGCTTGATCCTGCGAATATTCTTGATTCAGGGAAGATCCCAAGGATATTCCCTCTTTCGTGAATGCCTTGGACTTCTAGAGTAGTGGTTGTCCTGAATTTGGGGGTGGTAGGACTCTTGCTGTGAGCATCATGGATTGTAGTTCACGAAAACCAGGACCGACCTCCCACGTTCCTGGTTTGTGTTGCACCGGTTATGGTACCACCTAGCCGTGGTCATCTAAACTTATTGAGACAAGGTTGGAGTGTTGGTAATGGAGGGTCCAAGAGATGGCCTTTGGTCAACCCAAGGTGAGAGTGCGACCATGGCAAGGCTAAGGTAGGAGTCGGCCTTGTGCGTTGAGGTGAGATCTCGGCGAGGCGGCGAGCATAGCCTTGGTTAAGCTAAGGCAAGGCGTGGCCCTGGTTGGGCCAACTACATCATCGTGAGGCCAATTCAGTCCCTCCGATCGAATCTAAGAAGGAGATAATAGGGTCTGTCGGGCCATTTTTATAGGTTGTTTGGCGATGCACACAACACGGGCGTGGGCTTTCAATCCCTGCAGATTTTGTTATAGGTCCTCCTAAAATGGTTAGGATGGCGGGTCCTATGGGTCGGTTAGCCGGAGGATGGTACAATCTGTCCGCTCGTTTTTTGTTGGCTCACCAGCTTCATCTAGGCTTCGCACTACTTGCCTAACTTTTACTTTAGATACTTGCTCAAATAGCCTGCCTTGATGAGTTCATCAATTTCTCTCTTCAAGGCTTTATAATCCTCAGTGTCGTGCCTGTGGTCCTTATGATACCTACAGTATTTATTGGGTTTCTCTCTTCTGGTTTTGCAACCATTAGCCTGGCCAATGCAGGATCTTCTGATCTTAGATTTCCAATAGGATATTGGTCCTTGTTCTGTCGATCTTGTACCTCTCTGGAGCATCCCTTCAGTCCATTGGCCTATGGCATTACATCATCCATATTGGCGTATTGGTTACACCTCTACAAAAATTAGGCATTGTCACTGGTAGGTCAAGGACTAAAGACCGTACCAGATCCAGATGTGTGATCCCATTGTATAACAAGATATATGCCACCCCCTCTGGCAGACCTTTCACCTCTAACACGGCCTTTGTGAACTGAGTGAGGAAGTCCCGTATAGGCTTGCCAGGCTTTTGTCTCAAGTTCATTATATTGTTGTGTGTCTAGAGTTGCCTTATGCTTGCCTGGAATCATGCAAGAAAATCCTTCATAAGTTCATCATAGCTTTGTATGGACTTAGGCCTTAGGCTTGACATCCACAGAAATTCTACATCTTTCAAGGACACTGCAAAGGCTTTGTAGAGTGTGACTTCCAACTTGGTGTGCAATGTCATTGTCGAGCTATAGTACAATAGATGGTCAGAGGGATCTATGGTTCCATCGTATGTCTTAAAGGTGGGCACAACAAAGTTCTGGAAGCTCTGCGTCAATGATTTCTTTTGATAAAGTGTTGTGGGCGGAGCCATTGCCAAGTTTGGTTTTGGGTTTTTTGGAGGCTCTCTACCTTCTCACAACTGTTGGAGGTGCCTCTATAGATATTACCTTTCTTGATCAGTGGGAGTTGGCCATTCCCAGTGGGCTCGGTGTGGACTTTCCTACACTTCCCCTCTATGGTCGGCTCACTCCCTATGAGAGTTCTCTCATCGGTCCAAGTGTCAGTGGGTAGGCTGGCTCGGCGCTCTTCAAGACGTTATGTGTCGCAGTGTCGCCCTGCTTGCTTCAACCGAGGGGAAACTCTGGACACACAAACAAAACACCTCAGGCATTTGTTTGGCACTGCTGGAGGAGTCAGGCTGTCACCATGTGACCTTCGAGTGTGGGTGAGCTCATTTGCTTCAGGTTGGGAGCTCTATAGTTTCTCTCATCGATTTCCACATCTATGAGCGCTAGTCAAGCCAGTGTGACTTCGTCTAGGTGCTAGGGCTATCCTATTGCTTATCGATAATTATGGTTGAGCTGATCCAATTTACTTGATGCATGTCCTCAAAAGGTTGTTAGTCTCAAGCATTTGTCTCTGCAAATCTTGGATCTGTTCAATGATCTCAACAAGTTCAGAAATTGAGTAATTTTCGTGGGGTCTACCTGTGTCGCCGTCACTAGCGGTCTTGTAGTCAGCGCTTGTTCCTCCGTGACACCCATCACATATAGAGGTAGTGCCAGTCCCTCCATTGGGCTAGGGTGTCTTGGTTCTGCCATGGGATGATTTCTAGTGGTTTTTGGACGTTGGAGATGCATTTAGATCTTGTTTCGAGGGAAGTTGGTGACACGAGTCATTCACTATGCAACTACATTGACTTCTCAAGCTTTTTGTTTCAAGTTTCCCATAAACGATGCTAATCTGATGTGGTAAAAATTGATCGAGTGATCTTCCTTGCAAGACTTGTACTCCATGTTAGACCTGAACTGAAGAACAGACAAAGGGGAGTCAGGCTGACCCGACGGGGGACTCTCCGATGCCTAAGTCAGATTTTCTCCAAAACAGTTACTCAAGAGAGTGTATTATTGAAAAAAATGAATTGATCCCTTTTCTTGGGGCTTACCTTGCTATTTAAAGGTCATGAATGGAGAGAGGCAGTTGAGGAGAGTCTAGCTGGTGAGTAGTTCGCTCTTGCTTGATCCTGCGAATATTCTTGATTCCAGGGAAGATCCCAAGGATATTCCCCTCTTTCGTGAATGCCTTGGACTTCTAGAGTAGTGGTTGTCCTGAATTTGGGGGGTGGTAGGACTCTTGCCTGTGAGCATCATGGATTGTAGTTCCTGAAAACCAGGACCGACCTCCCACGTTCCCCTGGTTTGTGTTGCACCAGGTTATGGTACCAGCCTAGCCGTGGTCATCTAAACTTATTGAGACAAGGTTGGAGTGTTGGTAATGGAGGGTCCAAGAGATGGCCTTTGGTCAACCCAAGGTGAGAGTGCGACCATGGCAAGGCTAAGGTAGGAGTGCGGCCTTGGTCTGGTTGAGGTGAGATCTCGGCCAGGGCGAGGCGAGAGCATAGCCTTGGTTAAGCTAAGGCAAGAGCGTGGCCCTGGTTGGGCCGAGGCAAGAGTTTAGCTCCTACTACCTAGCGCTGAATAGGAGCAGATGGTCAGATTTTTCCTCATTAAATATACACCCCAAATTCAGAGAAAAACAAATCAATCCCAACTTTGGCTAAAGGTAATGACCATACCAATCCGGAGTAAAAATAATTCATCTTACACTTAATCAAGGGACCCCCAAACTTGAATTTTTATTACCCCATATCAATTTCAGACACTGGCATATTTCTTAATTCAGAACTCGCCTTGTCTCTTCCAAAACATCCTTATCTTAAGGCAAAACCACTTGTGAAGTAATAGGGAACCAAGGACTAAGGCGTTAGAGTGTTTTTTACCAAACATGTTACAAAGGCATTGATGACTTTTGCTTATACTTTCCTGCTTTGTGGTTTTCTTTCTCTCTTTTTTTTTCTTATAATGAACTATATCCCACTCCACTACTATTGACCTGAATGACATGGTGAAGCAAACACCAGACACCGAAGTTACTATGTAGCTTCGCTTTTTGCATATGCCCAGATAGACAGTGATGCCAGAGTTCATTCAGAAATTTCTTCTCTAAGAGTTTCGATTAAGACACCATGCTTCCTGAGGCACATTGGCCTATCTAGTTCCAAGGAAATCAACTTTTATATCACTTTCCACACTTTATTTAAAATTATGTATTTGTCAACTCATGCCAATCTAAAAAGAATGTCTCAACTCCAAATCAAGAGTACAAGGAATCCACAGACTTACATATGGTCCAACAATGTAAATCAAGGGTCTCTTATTTTTTGAAACAAAGTCCCATTGATGAGCATGTGTGAAATCTTATGATAAAAAGTATGCATTTTATATATTTAGAATGGAGCTACCTTGGGTTTTACTCTCTTTTTGCAGGTTTTTCATTTACAAGGCCTTAAGGACTATCAGGCGTCCTATCTCTAATTTTACATATAAAGAGGTCTAGTTTCATTTTATGGTTGCAAAGAAGACAAAATTCTAAGTAAGATGGACGTGTTGCATTAAAAGTACACAATCATTTTGACACCTGTAGACATGATTATTCTTTTCGGGCCAAAAAAAGAATAATGGTCCAGAAGAGAACCGAGATGTAGGTCCAGCCCATCTGTAATTGTCCCAGGGGTACAAGAGAATATTCTAGATACCAACAAAGTAAGAGGGACCCACCTTGGGCCCCACTCTCTCTCTCTTTCTCTCTACTTGGGCATGGAACACAAAATCTCCTATTTTTTAGAGATTGGGTTGAAGATTCTTTATTTACCACCTACTTAAAGACAAGCAGCATGGATGGAATTTCCAATTAAATTAGAAGATAGCCCAAAATCGTGTAAAGCAAGGAGAAGAAATCATCCAAGAAAGTGATTGTGCGCAAGATAGAAGAGAGAGAAAAGAAAATAAGATAGAAAAAAAAGCAAATCGTTGGACTCTCTCCTATTTTCTCTTTCCTCTTTTCTCTCCTATTTTCCACATCATCATCCTGGAAAAATCCTAACTAGGAAACCAAATCATTGGACTCTTTCCTTTCGCTCTTCTCTCTCCTCCACATCATCACTATACCTAAAGAAACCCTAATTAGAAAACCTAAATCATGGAGAGCCTCATCTCCTACAATTTCTCTCCCTCTCTCTCTCTTCTCTCTCCTCCACCTAACCACACCCAAGTCATAGGACTCCTCTCCTTTCTATCCTTTCTCTCTTCTCTCTCATCCACATCATCATCATCAAACCCTAATCAAACCCAATTTGTTGGAGACTCTCTCTCCCCTATATCCTACGATACTACCCCCTTTTCTCTTCTCTCTCCTCCACCTCATTAAACCCTAATCAAACCCTAATCGTTGGACCCCCACTCCCCTATTCCCTATAAATAAACATCATACAAGAGGAGGGTGTACTTCACAATTACGGTTTCCTCTCTTTCTCTAGCAATTCTCTATTAAGGTTTTCTCTCTAGCACTACACTTTTAGGGTTTTCTCTTCTCTAGTCTTCTCTAGGTTTTCTCTAGTTCTTATTCTAGTCTTCTTCTTACTTTTTGGTTTAAGCACTTATATAATGGATGTTTATTTAATGAATGCAAGTCGCTCTCTTTGTTAATGCAAGTTTTTATTTTTATTGTTTTATGCAATTGAAGTTGTAAGTTTAATTTCTAGTTTTAGGCTTAGTTCTAAGTGACAACAACCAAGTGTGAAGCATCTCTTTTCAAGTTCAGTTTTAAGTTTATATTTGTCTTCTCTAGTCCTAGCAATTTCAAATTTGGTTATTCCAGATCTGGTTTTTAGGGCTGGTAGTATTTCAAATCTCAACCAAGTTTTCAAGTTCAAGAATGAAAGTTCAGGTTGGTAGGCTTCTTCATAAGTCTTCTCTCCCCCCTCTCATTCTCGCTTCTGGCAACCCATTAATTCTTAACTTAGGTTTTTAATTTCAGTTTTACCTTATTGTTTTTCCCTTTCCCCCAAGGTCATTGGCTAGATGCATGTGGTGGCTTTGCCCCTCTATAGTTATGGACCATCATTTTACTGTATTACTTTCAATTATTTACTTTACCTTCCTTTCCCTAAAGCTATGTAGTGAAGCCCTTGTAAGAGTTACTCTCTAGTCAAGTAGGGACGCTTGTATTATTTGCGGTGCATCCCTCGGGCTTAGTAGAGAAACTTACTTGTGTGCCTCTCTCTAGCTTTCTTCCCCTTTGTATTTTATTTATTTTATTTCAGCACTTTTACTTTCAGTTATTTACTTTTTATCTGCGTGGTTTGAATTATTTAAATTCCTAGATGTGTTGGTTAGGACGCTTTTAGATGCATGTGTATTAGGGTAGTAGTTAGAAGTAGATCACCATAAGTAATCGATACACTCTCGCATTACTAATAGAAGCCAAAAAATAAAGTGGTTGCTCTCCTTGTGTTCGATCTGTTAGCTACACTAATCCATATGCTTGCGGTTACTTTTTAAACTCAAACACCCATCTCAAGACACAGGCTTGTTTCTTTTTTCTCAACAGAGTTTTTATGGTTCAAGATGGGTAGCTTAATCAAAATTATTACTTTCATACATAAAGCAACCAAATGGTATGATCATTAGCTAAAACCCAAAGTAAGACTTCATCCTTAGCAAGTTAAAAAAAAAAAAAAAAAAACACACACACACACAAATAGAGGAGAAAATGTAACAAATAATATCTTTTAACTACTTTGAAGTTTAGGAGCTTACCTGGGCCATTGATCACTGGAAAGAAATTTGAACCCTTTCAATCCTATAGAAGATGTTGAGCCATCGTTTTGCAGAGATTTGAGCCGTCCCTACAGAAGATGTTAGTATTTGAGTTTGTTCTTGAGCCATCGTTTGCAGAGATTTGATTCCTCCCTGTAGAAGATGTTAGTACTTAATTCTTGACTTTCCTAGGCTGGGTTTTCATGTGCCAATCTATGGAATTTAACAATGAGATTGGGCCACCTGGGCCCGGTTCAATGAGATTGGGCCGCTTGGAGCTAGTTCAATGAAATTGGGCCACCTAGGGCCGGTTCAATGAGATTGGGCTGCTTGGTGCCGATTCAATGAAATTGGGCCGCCAAGGGCCGATTTAATGAGATTTGGGCCACCTGGGTCCGGTTCAATGAAATTGGGCTGCCTGGGGCCAGTTTAATGAAATTGGGCTGCCTGGCGCCAGTTTAATGAAATTGGGCTGCCTAGAGCTGGTTCAATGAGATTGGGCCGCCTCGGGCCGATTCAATGAAATTGCATCGCCTAGGGCCGGTTTAATGAGAATCTTTCTTTCTTGACTTTTGTCTTTTGATTTGGAATCTTGAATTTTGAACTTTGAATTGCAATCTTGATTTGCTTTTGACTTGAATTTGATTTGAATTTTTCTTTTTACTTGAATTTGTTTTGAATTTTGACATGAATTTGACTTGCATTTGATTTGAGTTTTTCCTTTCATATGAATTTGATTTGAATGTGACATGAATTTGATTTACATTTTGTGTTTTGTGGTAAGAATCTTTGAGTTACACCTTGAAGTTGGAATCTTTAGATTTTTTTTTTAAATCCCAATTTTAAACAATAAAATGGTCCCCCCTCCCCACTCACTTCTAGTTCTGATTTTCTAGGTTGAGAGTGAGTGTTGGGGTGGGTCAGCTCAGTTTTTTAATTCCCTTGAAGATTTCAAGATCATATGAAGCTCTTCGCATTTTGGTTGAGTTTCTTCAAATTTCTTCGAAGATCTTTGAGTTTCCCTTAAAGCTCTTCGAAGATCTTTATCTTTTTTTTTAAGATCTTCAAAGTTCTTGAGGAAGGATCCATTTGGAGAATTTGAAATCTTTTTGGACTGTTTACAAATCTTGGAATTTCTTGGTGTTCTTTATAATTTTGAAAAAATATGGCTGAGAGAAGGAGAAGGACTCCCGGAGGGCGCCGATTAGACGGTGTAGAGAGTCGTGGTACCTCAGAGCAAGACTTACCCATACGCCCCATATAGAGTTACATATGTGGCCTCAGGTCCTTTGGAGTGTCCGTTCAGTATGCCAATCCGTAATACCCTCATAACATTTGGGGGGAGGCCCCTAATTCTGCCTGTGGCCATGGAGGCAGAGGATTTTATAGATTTGACTGGCATTGCCATTTTGGCTGACCAGAAATCTATCTGTCTAGGTGATATTAGTGCTCGTTGGTGTAGACCCAACCTAAGTGTTAATCCTGACACCATCACATAGTTGGCTTGCTCTTTTCTTTTGTTTGTTGTGGGCCAGTGCCTTTTTAGCAAACTTCGAGGTGGGATAGACATCCGCATGGCTGCCCTTTTCTAGAATCTCTGGAAGATGGACACTTGGGATTCGGGCAGGGCAGCTTACGCATACCTGTTACAGACTCTTGACCTTCTGGCATATGAAGATCATGGCCTCAAGAAGCGGGCTACATTATCCAAGTAATCTCCCATCCATATACACCTTTCCTTTTATTTGGTTGCACCTTCTTACCTTGATCTTTCAAATCAACCTTGGTGTTATGAGTATTTGGGGATCATAGCCCCCATATTGAAGGACCCAAAGGCATCATTCTTCCCTATGACCATGAGATGGGGAGATGGTCAGATACTCAGGGGTGGATGCTACCCTTCAGGGACCACCACTCGTTCTCTCCTGAATGAAGGGACCACCGCTCGTTCTCTCCTGAATGAGCTTTCAAAGGTAAGTCATATTTGGCGTTGAGTTTCCTTTTGTCTTGTGTTGTACTTGCTTCTTCTGAACTTGTAGATTACCTGGAGAGTATTTCGACATCTTGGGTTCCCTGTCGCCGAGGAGGTTACTTGGGCCAGACACTTGATTGAGAATAGGGTTTGTTCAGGGGTCTTTGGGGCCATGCTTGGTATTTGGGGGAGTGGGTCACTTTCTAGTGGTCTGGTGCAGATCTACGCTTTCCTCCTTGTCTTCCACCACCTACCATGCATCATCCAGAGCTTATCCTTGAGGACCAAGTTGAGGGGCTGACCAAAGTAGTATGGGATGCCTCCTTCATACATATGAATGGAGATTATGAAGCCTTTCTGTAGGAGGAGATAGTCTGCATCCCCCATGATCCCACGAGCCTAATGGTATCTTCCCTTCTTGAGTATCCTTTTTATATTTCAAATCCTTCTTTCTTTTTTTCCTTTTTCTTTTTTTTGATTGATGTTCTTTCAGTGGAGGACACGCCTTGCGGCCCATTTTTCTGTTTGGTTGCAATCGAATGCTGCTAGTCCTCCCTTTATCGAACCCTCTACTGCTGCAAGTGGATCGCATAACATGGCCACCGTCCCTTTTCCTGGCTTCCCTTGTTGGTTTTATCCTGACGCAACCAACCCCAATATCCTAAAGCTTCTTTAACACAGACTGGACAAAGATGCCTCCCTTGGACTGCCCATCCCCTATGACTATGTGAGTGTCCAAACACTTCTCATCTGATTGTCTTTTAACTTCTTTTGGCTGACATGGTCCTTGTCAGGTATCTCCGGAGGCCTACACTAATATTATGTGAATGCACTAGGGCCTATGTGATGTGGTTCTCCAAAAGGTATCATCTTTTCTTTGACTTTATCCATTTTCTTCATTTTCTCTTATTTTTACCATTCTTGATATTTCCCAGGATGGGGAGATCACTTCTTTGAGGAGACAAGTCAGCTCTCAACAAGAAGCGATTGATCGGCAAGACACTCAGATTATGGACCTTACTAGGAGGATGGCAAGTTCGGGGTTAGCACCCAATGATTCCTTGATGTTCCCTGTGGATGACCCCAAGTATGGCTCTGATGAGGACATTGGTTCTTAGGGACCTGTTCATGTTGTTCCTGTAAACACAAGCATATATATTTTTTTTTCTTTTTCCCTCCCCATATTCATTCATCATTTTTTTGTTTTTTTGTTTTCGTTTTTGCTTTTTTTTGTTTTTTCTGTTTTGTTTTGTTTTTGTTTTTTTTTTTTTTTTGTCTTTTTTGTTTGTATTTTTGTTTTTTTTTGACCTTTTGTATTGTCAGGCTTAGCATTTTGTGAATGGAAATTTATCTTTAGTGTAAAGAAAATCTTCTCTGTTCATTAATTAGAATTTTATGGCACTATTAATTCCACAACTCAAGTCTTCATTAGAATAGTTGGAGTGACACAAAAAATCCAAATATCACTTCACTTTACTACCAAGTGAATTACATAGAATGGAACTAGCCTTCCTACCAAAGACATGATAGGTGGGCAACAATGTGGGGAGACAATTCTTGGGGTGGGTAGAAGTTCACCAACTCCTCGGGGTCCTCTGCTTCCAGTCCATACTGTTGACTGATGTAAGTGAGCAAGTAAAAAGATGTGAGTCAAACCCATTAACCTGACGTAGTTGCATCCGAGGGTCTTCATTAGAAAATCATCTTGTGAACACCCTAGGCATCTCCATGCAATATCTCGTGCAATTCTTCCTTGTAGGTACTCCTCCTAATCAATGATAAGCTTGAATTCAGAGACTTCCCTCTTGTCTTAGTAGTAAAGAAATCCAACTTCCATTTAATGACCTAGTCAATTTTAGTTTCTCAAGTAGCCAAAGTTGGAAAATAACAAGACTTCCTTGATGATGATCAATTCCAAATCTATAGCTGCGGCTTATGTCATCAAATCCCTTAAGTGTCTCTGCAAGGACCATGGGGATGATATCACCTCCTTCCTTCAATTATCTCACCACTTTTATCATAACAAGTGATGCACCACATCCGGGAATTCAGATTACATAGCAAACTATCATGGAAAGTATATAAGCATCCTGTGATCTTCGTTGATGGATTTCTCCCAGTGATAGATATCGAGTGAAGATCCTGGCCACCTTCAAAATGTCAATCTTCCCATATCTAACGAACTGCTTCATTTCCTTCTTTTGTCATCTGAAGAAGTCTTGAATTTCCTCTGACTAATCTTTCTTTAAAGATGGTTGAATCAATCTACCCTTAGGTGGAGATAGCATACAAACTTGGAATTCTTCAAGGGTCGGGCAGATCTCAACTAACCTAAACTAAAATACGTGAAGATTAGTATCCCAGTGTTTAGGTACCTACCGAAGTAGATTGTGATGTAATTCTACACACCTGATCTGACTGAGCATCGACATACTCATAGTTTCTAATAGTCCTGGTGTCGTAATGTTTATGTCCAAGGTCTATTTTCTCAATGACTGGTCCAAAGAATCCATGACCTTTCCTATAACCATCACAAACAAAGAGGAGATTGTGAGGGTAGCGGCCAAAGATGGTTCCCTGCCCTCTCTCCTCTCTCTCCCTTTAACTTCAAGGTGAGGGGGAGGGGGTTCGAGTCATGTGTGCTTTGCTTGTAGGCTCCCACCAACTCAATTGATCCTTTTGCTAGATGCTTGAGATAAGTGCAGGCCTATTTCGTAAGAGTGTGAAATTAATCATTTGAGATGGGGGTTTTGATGATGGTCCAATTTGGGGACCGGGATCATGTAAATGGGGTTTGGAGTCACCAACTAGGGTTATGGGCCTAGGACCCAGGGGTGGGCCCGATTCTTGAGAAAAGGGCCCAAAATTTGGTCTGGTCCAAAGATTTAGGGTAAGTGTCAGGTTACAGAGTTGGGAAGGTGTTAAGCACCCAATCTACCCAATTCAATTGATCCTTTTGCTAGATGCTTGAGAACGAACATTTTCCATAATTATTACTATTCCACATGTATAGCTAAGTTATCACACATATATACATTAATTGAATTCAAACTATTATATACACTAAAACAAGGCTTATTAGATGTGTACATTATGCTTGAATGGGGAGGGAGATTATACCTGGATTTGACCCCTGTTTTGGGTCAAGAGGGGTGGGCCCCTCATTGGTACCGGCTCAAACTATCTTTCGTGTTCTCCTGGCTCAGGGGAAGATGTTCTTGACCTCCAACTTTTTTTCTTGAGTGATGCTGATTGTGATGGTATCTGGACAGAGTTTCGGCTAGGAACGATTGCTTTCGGATTTGGATTCTCACAGAGCTTCTGCTAGGGAAGACTATTTTTGGATTTGGATTCGGACAGAGCTTCGGCTAGGGAAGGTTATTTTTGGGCTTGGGATGAGGTGGCACTCCGGCAAAGGTTGTGCTAGGGATAGGCTAAGGGAGGGCTAGGCTGAGGTGGTACTTTGGTAGAGCTTCTGCTGGGAATGGCTATTTCTGGAAAGATTCTAGGGACACTCAGACAGAGGTTCAACTCAGAAAGGCTATTTCTGAAAAAAAAAAATGGGCTGACCTAAAAATTGATTGAAGAACTCCAAAGTCCCGAAGAACACTTAGAAGATCCGAACAGAGTTTCAGATCTTAACAAAGATTTCTTCGTAGACCCAAAGAACCTCAAAAAGGGGGGTTTTATCTCAAGAACACTCAAGAACGCTCAAGAACACTCAAGGGAGGTGGCTCAAGAGCATACTATTTTTGGCTAAAAACTGGATCTAACTAAGGATTTGGATTGAAAATCTTCAAGATCCCGAAGAACACTGTGAAGATGCGAATGAGTTATCGGATCTTGACGAAGATTGCTCTAAAGATTAGAAGAAAATCAAGAGGGGGGAGGGGAGGAAAATTTCACTTTGAAAGGGGATTTAGGTGTTTGTTGGTGTGTTTTTTCTAAGGGAGGGGGGGTATTTATAGTTTTTTTTCAACCAAGTAGGAGAGGGGGAATCCCTTTATCCAGTGGACGAAAGGGGGGCTCTTGCCTAAAGTGAAGAGATAGGATTTTTGTCCAATGGGTAAAAAAGGTGGTTGAAGGCAAAAATGGGTGGGGAGGGCTTTTGTCCAGTGGGTAAAGGGGGATTTCAAAAAAAAATGGGAGGAGAGAGAAATTTTAGCTTGGAAAAGGCAATTTTTGGAACAACAGGAGGAGAGAGAAAGTTTAGAAAAGGTAGTTTTCGAAAAAGCGAGAGGAGAGAGAAAGTTTTACTAGAAAAGGCAGTTTTCAAAAAAGTGAGGAGAGAGAAATTTTTTCCAAAAAAGCAAGAGAGAAAATTTTGTCGAAAAAGGCTGATTTTAGAAAAGTGAGAGGATAGAGAAAATTTTGTTGGAAAAGATATTTTTTAGAAAAGCGAGAGGAGAGAGAAAACTTTGCCAAAAAAGGTAGTTTTTGGAAAAACGAGAGGAGAGAGAAAAAATTTTCAGGGGTTCGGATGATGTCACGGGTGCACGAATACATGGGTGTGAAGGCCATGTGCACGGTGTGCGGGCACAATGTGCACGGTGTGCGGGCACAATGTGCACGGTGTGCAGGCCATGTGCACGGTGTGCGGCCATGTGTGCATGGTGTGCGGGCACAGTGTGCAAGGTGTGCAGGCCATGTGCAAAGTGTGTGGGTCAGGTGTGCTTGGTGTGCGGGCACAGTGTGCACGGTGTGCGTCTGGGGCCCGCACACTTTGCGAAAGGGCCTGCACAGTGTGCTGCAGGGCCGCGCACAGCATGCAGTAGACCTGTGCATAGCGTGCGGTAGATCCACGCACGTGGCCGTTGGATGCTTTAGGGTTGACCTTTCCAATGATATCAATGCCCCAAGTGGAGAATGGCCAAGGAGAACTGAGCGAATGCAACTCTGTTGGCAGGACATGTATGATGTTAGAAAATATCTGACACTGGTGGCATTTCTTGACGAAGTCTATGCAATCTGCTTCCATTGTGTTCCAGTAATATCCCAACCTGAGGATCTTCTTAGATAACGTCTTGGCATTCCTGTGGGGTCCACAAAGACCTTGATGAATTTCATCCATGATGGTTGTAGCTTATTCCTCATCTACACACAACAACTGTATTCCGTCATAGGACCGTTTGTATAACAAATCCTCTTGGAGAATAAACTGGGTGGAATATCTTCTCAGAAAATTCTTCTCTCTATCAGTTGCTTCAACTGGATACTTCCTTTCCTTGATGAAATCCACTATGTGAGCGAACCAAGACCGCCCATCTACAGTGAGAGAGTTCACCGAATTCTGATAAATGGGCTTGCTTCTTTGTTCTACCAAGAATGGTCGGACTCTAGCCATAGGGCTGCACTCTACCATAGAAGCCAAGGTTGCAAGGGCATCAGCAAACTGGTTATTATCCCTCTGGAAGTATTCGAATGAAATCTTCTCAAAGTTTTCAATCACCTCTTCCAGATGCTCTTGATATGGCTTCGGCTTCTCATCTCTAGTTTTCCACTTTCCTTGTGTCTGACGGATGACAATGGATGAATCCCCATAAACCTTAATCCTTTTCAATCCATTGGTTAAAGCAGTTTCAAGCCCCAAAGCACAAGCTTCATACTCAGCAATGTTGTTGGTACATAGGAAGTCGAGGCAGAATGACGAAGGTAAATAAAGGCCGTCAAGAGTGACAAGCAATATTCCCGCACCACATCCCTTCTGATTGGCTGTTCCATCAAAGAATAACTGCCATTCATTAACTGTATCTTCTTCCTCTACCACTGTGATTCCTTCTCGGGAAAGGCATCATCCAAGGACCTTCCATCTTCTATGGGTGAGCAGCAAAATGATTGGCTATGACTTGCCCCCTGATAGATTTTTGAGTAACATAGGTGATGTTAAATTCTGATCGCAAAAGCAACCAATAGGCCATCCTTCCTGTTAAGGCCGGTTTCTCAAAGAGATATTTGATGGGATCCATCTTTGAGATCAAATACACCAGATAGGAAACCATGTAGTGTCGTAACCTTTTAGTTGCCCATATCAACACAATACAAGTTCTTTCAAAAAATGTGTACCAGGTATCATATTCCAGAAACTTCTTACTGAGGTAATATATGGCATGCTCTACCTCCCTTTCCGTTTCTTTCTGTGCTAGCAAAGAGCCTATGGAATATTCTCCCACAGACAAATACAACATAAGTGGTTCTCCTTCCATTGGTGGTGTCAATACTGGTGGGTTCATAAGGTACTCCTTGATCTTGTCAAAGGCTTGCTGGCATTGGTTATTCCATTCCATGGGTTGATCCTTCTTCAATAGTTTGAAAATTAGTTCACAGATTGTAGTCAACTGAGCTATAAATCTACTAATATATTGGATGTGAGCCAGAAATCCTCATATTTGCTTCTCAGTCTGAGGCATGAGCATTTCCTGAATTGCCTTGATCTTGATAGGGTGGACTTCAATGCCTCTTTCACTCACCAAGAAGCCTAACAACTTTCCCACCGTTGCCCCAAATACACACTTATGAGGGTATAACTTCAGCTGATACTTCTTGATTCTTTTAAAGAATCACCTTAGTGCGGGAATATGCCCCCATCAATCTTTAGACTTTACTATCATGTCGTCCACATAGACTTCCACATCTTTGTTCATCATGTCATGCAATATGGCTGTAGCTGCCCTTTGATAGGTTGCCCCAGCGTTCTTCAGTCCAAATGGCATCACCTTGTAACAATAGGTTCCCCATGGAGTGGTGAAGGCTATTTTCTCATGATCTTCTGGGTGTAGGCTTATTTGGTTGTATTCTGAGAATCCATCCATAAATAATAATAAAGCATGCCTTGCCGTATTATCCACCAATACATCAATGTGAGGTAATGAGAAGTCATCTTTAGGGCTTACTTTGTTAAGATCTCATAAGTCTACACACATTCATACCTTTCCATCTTTCTTTGGTACTGGTACAATATTGGCCAATCATTAGGGGTACTTTACCACTTATAGGAACCCCGCATTCCATTGCTTCACAACCTCTTCTCTGATCTTCTCACTCCATTCAGCCGCATTCTTGGGCGCTTTTTTTTTACCTGCTTTGCCCCAAGATAAGTCAGCAATCAATACTGCACAATGTTGGGGTCGATACCAAGCATATCCTCATAAGACCAAGCAAAGACCTCAGTGAATTCCTTCAGAAGATTACTCATCCGTTATGCTTCTTCGTCATCAAGGGTAGTGCCAATTTTTACCTCTCGAAGGCATTAGTTGGTTCGTAGATTAATAACCTGAGTATCCTCATGGATGGGTTGTGCTTTCTTTGGTTTACATTATTTTATTAATTCTTGATATTTATTAAGATGATCATCAGAAAAAGGAGTCAGTCATACTTGGAATCAGAAATTTCATTCATGAAAGAAGGAGTAACAGACTCATCATACAAGGACCCTAGACTCTTATCAAAAGGGGAGATTGGCATAGAATCATAAACAACAGATTCGACTATAGACTCAATAACTGGCTTGATGCTTTCACTAGGGATAATCAGGTTGGTTGACTCAAAAGCATGAGAAAACTTGAAGTTTTCCCCAATGCTTGTCCAATTCAGAAGTGGTTCAGTCGCTTGATGGATAAGGAGAAGTGGCAAAGGGCCTTCCTCGCATTCTGAGAAAGTTGCTATTATTTCTTTAGTGGCGCAATGGTTCCTCTGAATCAGTGCCTGCTTCTTCATGAATACCAGCTGATCAATCTCGTGCTCTCGGAAGCCAAACTTTCTGAGGGGTGAAGATTAATGGAGACTGCTCAATCCTTTTTCTATGAAGTTTATCTTTTCAAGCCGGTTGAGGGATGCCATCCCGGTGCCTCAGTCACATCTTTGACCACCTTTATGAGCCTTCCCATTGCAATTGGTATGGGCATAGTACATACAAACCATCCTGCTCTGTGCTCTCCTCTGTTTTGCATACACACTTCGTCCTTTGAAAGGATGGAGCTTGAGTTCATGCAACTCTCGGGCTCTTGGTTCTTGTAGGGGAGAACAAATGAAACCTTTCAAATCAATGGGAAGTGGCAGACTCCAGGTGAGCCTTATCTTCTTCTCCCATTCTCTCTTCATGAGAATTCGAGGACTAGGTGCCTCCTTTGATTGGATCAATGTTGTAGGATCATCAGAGGAAGACCCAATCTCAATTAGTGCAATTTCTGCTATCCCAGTGATGTGACTGTCTTGGTCACCTTCTATGACTAGCATTTTCTGTTGTTCCACTTCATGAGTCACCCAATCGAACTCATCTTGGAAGAAAATTTCAAGTCCTAGTTGAATCTTGGTGGCAGTTTCATCAAACAATGGCTCCACATTTTCACAAAAGGGGAAATCCTGTCCTTCTTTCACAAAGTACCCATTGAGAGTAGGGTAGTAAGTGACGGAGATCTTCCTAGTCATCCTCAGCACTTTTTGCCCTTTGACAGTTGGAGGAGTGTACCCGAGACCATTCTTTCATTTGTTTATCGCCAAACTAGGCTGCTTTGGAACTCCTTTGTGATATTTCCCTAATCCTATGCCAAGAAAATAGTGCATGTTCTTCATCATTTGATTCACTGGTGGACTCCAGATGGATTCATAGTTAGCTGAGATTTTCTTCTTTGGAGCTTCTTTGGCAATGGCTGCGCAAGTGGTGTCTATTTCAAAATCACTCAGTTGCACCTCCTGGTCTTGTTCTTCCCCATTTTCAATGTTGGCCAAAGTGTTAACCACTTCAGGGTCTCCGGCCACTAAGACCACCTTCCCCTCATGAATGAACTTCATTTTTTTATGGAGACTAGAGGACACCACCTTCGCAGGATGCAGCTGAGGCCTTCCCAAGAGCATGTTAAAAGCTATGGGTATATCAATGACTTGAAAATCAATATCAAACTTCACGAGCCACTCTTTATAGCAAGGGTAATGATGCCAAGGATCTTCCTCTTAGTATTATTGTATGCCCTTATGGTTTGGGTGGTTGGCCTCATTTCTGCCAAGTTGACACTGATACTCTTTGTTGAACTTAGTGGCAGCACATTCAAAGCGGAACCGTTGTCAATAAGAACCTGGGGAACCACTTTGTCAAGGCATTCAACTGTAAGCGGAACATCAGAGACTGCATTGCATATGTTACTCCTGCTATATGTGCGAGGTGCATTGGATTTATCTCGATCGGCACTTGCACATTAGCAAGAGACCTCAAGACTACTTCATAGTGCGAAGGGGATGCCATCAACAATCCCCAAATGGAGATTTTTGCCTAGGATTTCTCGAGTTCAGCCAAGAATGGGTTCTCTGGCTCTTTCTTTACACTGCTATTTTCGGCCTCATTAGCCCTTGGCTGCTCTACTGCTAGAGCCTTACCCTTGTAGTCTTTCCCACTTCTAGTTTCCATCACATTGATTGGTTTTTCACAATAATCTCGATGGGATAACTATCTTCATCATCACTGTAGGTTAGGTTGATTATCCCCACCATAGAATCATTTTCTTCTGATTCTCCTTCCTTACTTGGGGTGGGAAATC
This sequence comes from Macadamia tetraphylla, assembly GCA_022985045.1. Lineage (NCBI taxonomy): Eukaryota > Viridiplantae > Streptophyta > Magnoliopsida > Proteales > Proteaceae > Macadamia > Macadamia tetraphylla. Next base: position 594,428 of record JAJSZK010001045.1, on the reverse strand, counting down.
GAGGACCTCCACAAATATCCACCGCCCTCGCTCGTAGCTTCTTGAATGCATTAGAAAGTTGTTGGAATGCAACGTCTACCGCTTTTGCGATTATGTCATCTGGTCCTATTTCTTCTAGATCATCCAATTGCTCTCGGTAGTAACGATCACTGACGATTACTTTCCCTAACATTTTTTCAATTTCTTCTACCCTTTCCTGCATCCTCATTGTGTTGGAATACACTTCACACAGTTTTTATTCCAACTCAGAGGTGGAGTACTATTCATCCATATAAACTTGCATCGGCTCTCTAGATCCCCCCTTATTTTCTCAATCTAATATAGAATCATCTCCCTCCATGCACAGGGAAGGGTAAATGCTACCTGTTGGATTAGCTATTAGGTCATCATTGCCAATGGCGTAGATTGAGAAACATGTCGGATGTTCTGGTGAGTAATATTCTGACTCATCATCATAATCATTGTACTAAGGTCCTTGGTAGTCATCCCAGTCTGGATACCCATCATCCTCAGAGTCATCTCCATCCTTCTTATCTTTATTTTCGTCCTCATCGTCATTGTCATCATCGTCTTCTTTGTTGATTTCAGTCCCACTTGATTCTTTATCAAATTCTCTAGCATCCAAATGCTCGTAGTATTCAGAGCGTACGGACTGAAATATTTCCATAGGGTTGGTCCTATCATTGCTGGCTCAAAGTTTGACCAGTCCTGGCTTATCATCCTCTGTATCACTCCTTATATGGATTAAGGAAGTGTATTCTTTGATCTGCTCCCCTACGGCCAATGTGGTTACTACTCTGAGAAGATCAGTAGTAATCTCTTCAATTACCTCTGGATTGTCTTCTAAAGTTATAGCAGGCTGAATTAGAGAAGTAGGATCAATCTCCTAGTCTTCCCTTAATGCATTTATTGACACTGTTGATGAAGTCATCTTTGAGGAATCTGGTAGTGTAAGCATATCCTTCAAATCGTACCCGTTCGTCCATCCTTCTTTTGGGTTATAAATTGAACCTTGAGAATGGGATTGGTATAAGGGTGATGAGGGATATGAAGTGGGATGTTATGAAGATGATGTAATGTGAGAGGTAGGATATGAAGATTGGGGGTGATAGGATGAAGAGGTTCCTCCACTTTGATGGTGGGGGAAAGGTTGATGATATGGCAGAGGTTGATAATGTTGCGGAGGCTGGTAATGTAGTGCGATGGATTCTTCTGATGAGGAGGGATGGACAGGGGGCACCTGATCTTCTGACTCTTCTTCTGATGATTCTTTTCTTCTGGGGGTTCTTATGATTCTTTGACTCATGATTTTTCTATAAGCACGGGCATTCATATGATTCTTCTAAGATCTAGGCACAATGAGTAGAGTAGGGTCACTCTCTGTAGTTTCTTCATCCAAATTGTTCACATGATCGGGGAGTGGATTGGTATTGACATTGGGAGGCTGCTTGATTTTGACCTCAATGGTTCCATTGTCTACCAAGTCCTGAATTGCATGCTATAAACCTAAACATCTTTCAGTATTATACCCCTTCTGAGTGTGGTAGGCTCAATACTCATGATCCCTATACCAAGTTGTAGGAGGGTTGCTAATCACTCTTGAAGCCAGTGTCCCTAGCAATCCTTGCTTCTTTAACTTCTCATATACAGTCATTACGGGCATTCCCAGATCAAAAAACTACCTTCTTGGGTGAGAAGCCTTCTAGGCAGGTGCATCTACTTGTATTATGAAGGGCTATGAAGAAGTGGCTGGTGAGACTGACTGCTGAACTACACTTACCATATTAGTTTCCAAACCCTTTCCCCATCTGACTCGGGTGTTCTTGCTTGCATTTTAGGAGGATCCTTGATACTGGGCCTCTCTCAGAATTCTATTCTCTACCAGTGTGCCGGTGGCTATCAATGCATCAAAAGTTTGCAAATGCTGATAGTGAAGAATATCATGATAGGGCTTTGACAAGTTCTCTATTAACATCTCTACCTGCTCTTCTTTTGGAGGCCTATTTACCATCTTGGCGGCCTTGTCTCTGAATCTCATTAAGAAGGCAGTGAATCATTCTTTAGGCTATTGCCTCATTCTCAAGCTCCTGACATTTCACATCCACCTCAGTATTGTATGAGTACTGTTTGGTGAAGGCCTTCACTATTGTCATCCAATTCTAAGTTTATGATGACTCCAACTATGTAAGCCACCTCAGTGCTGGTCGTGATAGGGTGAACATGAAGGCTTGCCCCATCTGGTTATCTATAAGTTACCACGACTTGGCGATGCTGAGGATGACCTTGAGATGAGCCTCGGGGTCTCCTGATCCATCAAATCTATTAGTTTGGCACTTGAATTTTTCTGGAATTCTTGCTCCAAAGAAGAAACTCATTTCCTTAGAATCCATTGCTTGGCCTTCTGATCCTTTTCCTACTCGAATCATGTTCTCCAACTTCTCTAACTGCTCTTTGAGCTTCCTTTCTTTCTCCGTCTCCAGAGGCTCAAAGCAGACGTGTACTGCAAATTCCTCTTCTTCATCTTCAATCACTACCCAAGGAGGAGGGACCCTGGAAAGGCCCTTCGTTGACCATTGGGATGGGTAGGTGAAAATCCTCTTTGACCGGTTGGCTGGATATGATCTGGTTCCCCTGAGTTGAGTCGAAAAGAATTCACACGATGACCTGTAGCTTCATTCTAATCCACATCTCCTGTTGCCAATGCCGGATCATTCCTAGGGTTAGCTTTGGGAGGGTTCTGAAGTGTATGCAATATCTGAGCTCTTCCTCTTTTGACTTCAGCCATCTCTGTCTGCAAGATCTCCATGGGACAGATCCAGGGCTATTCGGGTGTTTCCATGTTCGGTGGATCCATGCTTACTGGGCTTTAATCACTTGGTAGTAGATAATCTCGAAGAGATGACGGAGGTGATTCTGGATTTAGGTGAGTCAACCGATCACCCTGACGCATTCAAAGGGACCACGAAAAATACTTGAGATGTGGAATTGTGCCTGAACCAAAAGTGGTTTATTTTAGGATTCTTGAATTCCTAACCCCTTGTTCACACATTCACTAGATTATCAACCAATGATCCATCCAAAGTTAGTCCACTTAATGATAGGGGTGGATAGGGTTCGATGCCCCTGGTCCGCCCAATGTCGTAAGCGAGAGATTCATACAAATGATTGTCAAGAATATTTCCATAAGACATTCCATGTAATAAAGCCATGCTTTCTTTCTTCTTTTCCCACTAGGTGTCCTTCCTCCTGATTTTCTCGGGACTTCTTAGGACTTGATGTGACTTTGGCGGGATTGCCCCTGAGTCACGTATCTGGAATTTTTCCTTAAGGAGGAGGGACACCTTTTATACGAAACCACTTTAAGAAAGTAATTCTTTACAATGAGAATATAGTGTAGGAACATTCCTTTTCAAGACCGAAAACAAGTTCTACAATTAGCTTGTGGCGGTCCTAGCTTCTTCATCTATTTTCGACATGATGTGAGCATGCGGTGGATGCAATAGGACCAACAAGGCTTCCTTGACAGGATCTATATACGCAAGGTACATAATCCTTTTAATAAACCCATAGGTATGAAATCAAGGGGTGACTTCCCTGCCCATTACTCATGACTACACACGAGGTTAAGCAATTGACCATGGGGTGGTGGAACTATAAGTGATTGTATGCAAAAGTGTAATGTAGGGTAACCGTCATTCGATCTCAGAATGCCATAAAGTGCTCGGACCTCCCTGGGGGTGTGGCACAAATACAAACATCCTCACCGTTTGATGATGCATTCTATGTTAGAATGTTATAAAGTGCATGGACCTCCCCGAGGGTGCTGGCACAAATACAACATCCTCACCATTTGATGATACCTTTCATTCTTGTATAGGAAGCGGGTATCATTTGCTCTCAGAGTACTCTCCATGATATGTATTGACCTCCTTGAGGGTGTGGGCATGGCAGGGAGTCCCTCGCCAAATGATTCCACTACGAGCATGCTGCATGCTATAGTTAGTGAATACAATTACAAACATGGGGTTAGCCGAATATGTTTTCAAACAAATGGGGTGGAAAATGTTCTTGCATTTAACGGTAGCATCTAGTACTGGAAGCTTGACATTTATCCCCAGTGGAGTTGCTACTGTGAGGGTAGCAGCCGGAGATGGATCCTCGCCTTCTCTCTTGTCTCTCCCTTCACCTTCATGGCGAGGGGGAGGGGGTTCAAGTAGTGTGTGCTTCTCTTGCGGGCCCCGTACTACCATATTTCCGCTCGAAGATACGTGAAGCCCTATTTCGCAAGAGTGTGAAACTTATCATTTGAGACGGGGGTTTTGATGATGGTCTAATTCAGGGTTTGGGATCGTACAAATGGGGTTTGGAGTCGTCACCTAGGGTTGTGGGCCTAGGACCCTGGGGTGGGCCCGATTCTTGAGAAAAGTACCCAAAATTTGGTCTGGTCCAGAGATTTAGGGTAAGTGTTAGGTTACAGAGTTGGGAAGGCGTTAAGCACCCAATTTGCCTGGTTCAACCGGTCTTCTTGCTAAATGCTTGAGAACGAACACTTTCCACAATTATTAATTTTCCATATATATGGCAAGTTATCACACATATATACATTAATTGATCTCAAACTATTATATACACTAAAACAAGGCTTATTAGATGTCTACATTATGCTTGAATGGGGAGGGAGATTATATCTGCATTTGACCCCTGTTTCGGGTCAAGGGGGGTGGGCACCTGATTGGTACCGGGTCGAACTATCTTTCATGTTCTTCTGGCTTAGGGGAAGATGGTCATGACCACCAACTTACTTTCTTGAGAGATGCTGATTGTGATGGTATCCGGATAGAGTTTGGCTAGGAAAGTTTACTTTCGGATTTGGATTCAGAGAGAGCTTCGGCTAGGGAAGGTTATTTCTGGGCTTAGGAAGAGGTGGCACTCCGATAGAGCTTCCACTGGGGATAGGCTAAGGGTGGGCTAGGCTGAGGTGGTACTCCGACAGAGCTTCCACAGGGGATTAGCTAAGGGAGGGCTAGGCTGAGGTGGCACTTTGGCAGAGCTTCCACTAGGAATGACTATTTTTGGAAAGATTTTAGGGACACTTAGACAGAGGTTCGGCTAGGAAAGGCTATTTTTTAAAAAAAAAAATGTGCTGACCTAAAAATTGATTGAAGAACTCCAAAGTCCTGAAGAACACTTTGAAGATCCGATTAGAGTTTCAGATCTTAACAAAGATCTCTTCCTAGGCCCGAAGAACCTCAACAATGGGGGGTTCTATCTCAAAAATGCTCAAGAACACTCAAGAACACTCAAGAACACTTAAGAAGACTTAAGAACAATCAAGGGAGGTGGCTCAAAAACATAATATTTTTGGCTAAAAACTAGATCTAACTAAGTATTTGGATTGAAAATCTTCAAAATCTCGAAGAACACTTCGAAGATCCGAATGAGTTTTCGGATCTTAAAGAAGATCGCTCTAAAGATCAGAAGAAAATCAAGAGGGGGGAGGGGAGGAAAATTTCACTCTGAAAGGGGATTCAGGTGTTTGTTGGTGTGATTTTTCTAAGGGAGAGGGGGGTATTTATAGTTTCTTTTCAACCAAGTAGGAGAGGGGGAACCCCTTTATCCAGTGGACGAAAGGGGGGCTCTTGCCTAAAGTGAAGAGATAGAATTTTTGTCCAATGGGTAAAAAGGGGGGTTGAAGGAAAAAAAGGGTGGGGAGGGCTTTTGTCCAGTGGGTAAAGGGGGTTTTGGTTTTAAGTTTAGGGTTCAGTGTTGAAGGTTTAGGTTTTATGGTTTAGGGATTTGGTTTATTATAATTTGGGTTTAGGGTATAGAGTGTAGGGTTAGGGTTTAGGTTTAAGGTTTAGGGTTTAGATTTTAAGGTTTAGGGTTTAGGGTTTAAGGTTTAGGGTTTAATATTTAAGGTTTAGTGTTGAGGGATATGGGTTTAGTGTTTACGTTTCGGGTTGAGGGTTTAGGGTTTAGGGTTTGAGGTTTAGGATTTGGGGTTTAAGCTTTAGGGTTTGTGTTTAGGTTTTAAGGGTTAGGGTTTATTGTTTAGAGTTTAGGGATTAGGGTTTTAGGTTTTTCGGTTTAGGGTTTAGGGTTCCGATTTTAGGGATTAGGGTTTAGGGTTTAGTGTTTAAGGTTTAGGGTTTAGGGTTAGGGTTTGTGGTTTAGGGTTTAGGGTATAGAATGTGGGGTTTAGGGTTTAGGATTTAAAGTTTAGTGTTTAGGGTTTAGGAATTAGGGTTTTAGGGTTTATTTTTTGGGGTACAGGGCTTGGGTTAGGGTTTAGGGTTTTGGGTTTAGGTTCTAGGGTTTAGGGTTTGGGGTTTAGGGTTCTGGATTGGGGGTTTTGGGTTTGGGTTTTAGGGTTTGGGTTTTAGGGTTTAGGGTTTAGGGTTTAGGGTTTAGGGTATAGGTTTAGGGGTAAGGGTTTTAGGGTTTTGGGTTTACGGTATAAGATGTAGGGTTTAGGGTTTAGGGTTTAGATTTTAAGGTCCAGGGTTTAGGATTTAAGGGTTAGTGTTTAGGGTTTAGCGATAGGGTTTTAGGGTTTAGTTTTTAGGGTATAGGGTTATGGTTTAGGGTTTAATGTATAGTTTTACGGTTTAGGGTTTAGGGTTTAGGGTTTAGGGTTTAGGGTTTAGGGTTTAGGGTTTAGGGTTAAGAGATTAGGGTTTTAGGGTATAGGGTTTTGGGTTTAGGTATAGGATGTAGGGTTTAGGGTTTAGGTTCTAAGGTTAAGGGTTTAGGGTTTAGGGCTTAGGGATTAGTATTTAAGGTTTAGGGTTGAGGTATAAGGGTTACGGGTTTACGGTTTAGGGTTTAGTGTTTGAGGTTTAGGGTTTGGGGTTTAGGCTTTAGGGTTTTGTGTTTAGGGTTTGGGGTTGTGGTTTACAGTTTAGGGTTTAGGGACTAGGGTTTTCGGGTTTAGGGTTTAGGGTTTAGGTTTTGGGGATTAGGGTTTCGGGTTTATTGTTTAACGTTTATGGTATAGGGATTAGAGTTTGGGGTTTTGGGTTAACGGTTTAGGGTTTAGTGTTTTGGGCTTTCTATTTTGGGTTTAGGGTTTAGAGTATAGGGCTTTAAGGTTTAAGTTTTAGGGTTAGGGGTTTAGGTTTTAGGGATAAGGGTTTAGGATTTAGGGTTTTATGGATCAGGGTCTGGGGTATAGGGATTAGTGTTGAGGGTTTAGGTATAGGCTTTTGGGTTTAGGGTTTGGGGTTTAAGGTTTGGGGTTTATGGTTTAGGGTTTATGCTTTAGGGTTTTGGGTTTAGGGTTTAGGTTTTTGGGTTAATGGTTTAGGGTTTAGTGTTTTGGGTTTTGGTTTTAGTGTATCGAGCTTTACGATTTAGGTTTTAGGGTTAGGGGTTTAGGTTTTAGGGATAAGGGTTTAGGGTTTAGGGTTTAGGGTTTTAGGGATTAGGGTTTGGTGTGTAGGGATTGTTGTTGAGGGTCTAGGGCTTTATAGTTTAGGTTTTAGGGTTTGGGCTTTTGGGTTTATAGTTTATAGTTTAGTGTTTAGGGTTTAGGTTTGGGGTGTAGGGTTCAGGATTTCGGGTTTGGGGTTTAGGGTTTAGGGTTTCGTGTTTATGGTTTAGGGTTTAGGGTTTAGGGGTTATGGTTTTCTATTTAGGGTTTAGGGATTAGGGCTTTAGGGTTTAGGGTTTAGGGTTTGGGGTTTAGGGTTTAATTTTAGGGATTAGGGTTTCGGGTTTAGTGTTTGAGGTTTACGGTATAGGGATTAGTGTTTATGGTTTTGGGTTTAAGGTATGGGGTTTAGGATCGGGGTATAGTTCTTTAGGGTTTACGGTTTAGGGTTTAGGTTTTAGGGACTAGGGTTTCAGGTTTAGTGTTTAACGTTTAGGGTATAGGGATTAGGGTTTATTGTTTAGGGTTTAAGGTTTGGGTTTTGCGGTCGGGGCATAGTTCTTTAGGGTTTAGGGTTTAGGGTTTGGTGTTTCATGTTTAGGTATAAGGATTTAGGGTTCAAGGTTTTAGGGTTTAGGGCTTAGGGTTTAGGGTTTAGGGTTTTGGGTTTTGGGTTTAAGGTCTAGGGTTTAGGTTTTAGGGTTTAGAGCTTTGGGTATAGGCTTTAGGCTTTAAGGTTTTGGGTTTAGGATTTAGGGTTTAGGGTTTAGGGATTAGGGTTTAGGGTTTATGGTGTAGGGTTTAGGGTATGGGGTTTAGGGTTTTGGGTTTTAAGGTTTAGGTTCAGGGTGTAGGGATTAGGGTTGAGGGTTTAGGACTTTGGGTATAGGCTTTGGGGGTTAGGGTTTGGGATTTATGCTTTAGGGTTTTGGGTTTAGGTTTTGGGGTTTTGGGTTATCGGTTTAGGGCTTAGTGTTTTGGGCTTTGTGTTTTGGGTTTAGGTTTTAGGGTATAGGGCTTTGAGGTTTAGGTTTTAGGGTTAGGGGTTTAGGTTTTAAGGATAAGGGATTAGGGTTTAGGGTTTTAGGGATCCGGGTTTGGGGTGTAGGGATTAGTGTTGGGGGTTTCGGGTATAGGCTTTAGGGTTTAGGGTTTAGGGTTTAAGGTTTGGGTTTTAGGGTTTGGTGTTTATGCTTTAGGGTTTTGGGTTTAGTGTTTAGAGTTTTGGGTTAATAGTTTAGGGTTTAGTGTTTTGGGTTTTGTGTTTTGGGATTAGGTTTTAGGGTATAGAGCTTTACTGTTTAGGTTTTAGGGTTAGGGGTTTAGGTTTTAGGGATCAGGGTTTAGGGTTTAAGGTTTTAGGGATTAGGGTTTGGGGTGTAGTGATTAGAGTTGAGGGTTTAGGGCTTTACAGTTTTTGTTTTAGGGTTAGGGTTTTAGGGTTTAGAGTTTACGGTTTAGTGTTTAGGGTTTAGGGTTTGGGGGATAGGGTTTAGGGATTCGGGTTTGGGGTTTATGGTATATGGTTGAGGGTTTAGGGTTTAGGTTTTTGTGTTTAGGGTTTAGGGGTTATGGTTTTCTGTTTAGGGTTTAGGGATTACAGCTTTAGTGTTTATGGTTTTGGGTTTAGGTTTTAGGGATTTGGGTTTCAGGTTTAGTGTTTAAGGTTTAGGGTATAGGGATTAGCGTTTATGGTTTTGGGTTTAAGGTTTGGGGTTTAGGGTCAGGGTATAGTTCTTTAGGTTTAGGGTTTAGGGTTTAGGTTTTTGGGATTAGGGATTCGGGTTTAGTGTTTAACATTTAGGGTATCGGGATTTGGGTTTATGGTTTAGGGTTTAAGGTTTGGGTTTCCGGGTGAGGTATAGTTCTTTAGGGTTTAGGCTTTAGGGTTAGGTGTTTAATGTTTAGGTATTAGGATTTAGGGTTTGGGGTTTAGGGTTTAGGGTTTTGGGTTTAAGGTCTAGGGTTTAGGTTTTAGGGTTTAGGGCTTTGAGTATAGGCTTTAGGCTTTAATGTTTCGGGTTTATGATTTATGGTTTAAGGTTTAGGGATTAGGGTTTAGGGTTTACGGTTTAGGGTATGGGGTTTAGGGTTTTGGGTTTTAAGGTTTAGGGTTTAGGGTGTAGGGTTTAGGGTTGAGGGTTTGGGGCTTTGGGTATAGGGTTTACGGTTTAGGGTTTAGGGTTTAGGGTTTGGGGTTTAGGGTTTAGGGTTTTTTTATTTAGAGTTTGCGGTTTAGGATCCTCGTTTATGGTTTAGGGTTTAGGGTTTTGGGATTTAGGGTATAGGTTGTGGGTTTATGGTTTAGGTTTTAAGGTTTAGGGTTCAGGGTCTAAGGTTTTGGGTTTAGTGTTTACGATTTTGGGTCTAGGATTTAGGGTTTAGGGTGTAGGGTTTAGGTTTTGGGATTTAGGGTTCGGGGTTTAGCGTTTAGGTTTTTTGTTTAGTGTTTAGGTTTTAGGGTTTTGGGTTTACGGCTTAGGGATTAGGGTTTAGAGTTTAGGGAATGGGATGTAGGGTTTAGGGTTTAGGGCTTAGGTTTTCGGGTTTCGGGTTTATGGTTTATGGTTTATGGTTTAGGGTTTAACGTTTTAGGTTTAGGGTATAGCGATTAGGGTTTAGGGATTGGAGTTTAGGGTTTGGGGTTTAATGTTTGGGGTTTAGGCTTTATGGTTTTTTGTTAGGCTTTATGAATTTGGTTTAACTATTTAGGGTTTAGGGTTTTGGGTTTAGTGTTTTGGTTTTAGGTTTTTGGATTTAGCGTTTAAGGTTTTGGGTTTCGGGATTAGGATTTAGGGTTTAGGGTTTGGGGTTTAAGTTTTGGGTTTAGGGTTTGGGGTTTAAATTTTGGGTTTAGGGTTAAGGGATTAAGATTTTGGGTTTTAGATTTGGCTTTAGTGTTTTGAATTTAAGGTTTAGGGTTTATGGTTTTGGCTTTTGTATATAAGGTTTAGGGTTTAGGGATTAGGGTTTAGGGCCTATGGTTTTGGGTTTTGGTTTTTCGGGTTTGGGGTTTAGGCTTTAGGGATTATTTGTTTTGGGTTTAGGGTTTTGGGTTAATGGATTAGGGTTTAGCGTTTTGGGTTTAGTGTTTTGGGTTTAGTGTTTTGGTTTGGGGTTTAAGGTTTAGAGTTTAGTGATTAGGGTTTAGGGTTTGTGGTTTGGGGTTTGGGGTTTGGTGTTTGGGGCTTCGGACTTAGGGTTTTGGGTTTAGGGTTCAGGGTTTTGGATTTAGGGTTTAGCATTTAGGGCTTTAGGGTTTAGTGTTTAGGTTAGGGGTTTTGGGTTTAAGGATTTTAGGGTTTAGGGGTTAAGATTTTGGTTTTAGGGTTTTAGGGTTTTAGGGTTTAGGGTTTATGGTTTTAGGTTTAGGTTTTCGGGTTTAGGATTTAGGGTTTGGTGTTCAGGGCTTAGGTATAAGCTTTAGACATTAAGGTTTAGGGTTTTGGGTTTTGGGTTTTGAGGTTAGCGGTTTTGGGTTTAGGATTTAGGCATTAGGTCTTTTGGTTTAGTGTTTAGGGTTCTGGGTTTGGGGTATAAGGTTTAGTGTTTGGGGTTTCGGTTTCGGGTATAAGGCTTTTGGGCTTCAGTTTAAGGTTAGGGGTTTGGGATTTAAGGTCGGGGGTTTAAGGTTTTTTGGTTTTGGGTTTATGGTTCTGGGTGTTAGGGTTTTGGTTTAGGGTTTAGGCTATAAGGCTTAAGGTTTTGGGTTTTGGGTTTACGGTTTAGGGATTGGGGAATAGGGTTTAGGGTATAGGGTTTGAGGTTTAGGGTTTAGGGCTTACGGTTTGAGGTTTAGGGTTTAGGGCTTAGTATTTAATGTTTAGGGTTTAGGGTTGACAGTTTAAGGTTTAGCATATGGGGTTTTGGGTTTGGGGTGTAGTGATTAGGGTTAAGGGTTTAGGGTTTAGGAATTATGGTTAAGGTTTATGTTTAGTGGTTTAGTGTTTAGGGTTAAGGTATAGTTCTTTAGGGTTTATGGTTTGCTGGGATTAGGGTTTAGGGATTAGAGTTTAGGGTTTGGGGTTTAGTGTTTGCGGTTTAGGCTTTAGGGTTTTGGGTTTATGGTTTATGGTTTAGGGTTAGTGTTTATGGTTTTGGGTTTAGTGTTTTGGGTTTAGGTTTTTGTGTTTAGTGTTTAAGGTTTCGGGTTAAGGGACTAGGGTTTAGGGTTTCGGTTTGGGGTTTAGGTTTTAGGGTTTAGGTTTTAGGGTTTAGGATTTAAGATTTTGGTTTAGGGTTAAGGGTTTACTGTTTAGGTTTTGGGGTTTAGGCTTTAGTGTTTTGAATTTAGGGTTTTGGGTTTAGGGTTTTGGGTTTAGGGTTTAGGGTTTAGGATTTGGGTTTAGGGTTAATGGTTTATGGTTTAGAGTTCTGGGCTTAGGGTTTAAGGATTAGGATTTTTGGGTTCAGGGTTTTGGTTTTATGGTTTTTGGGTTTAGGTTTTAGGGTTTAGGGTTTATTGTTTAGGGTTTTATGGTATAGGGTATAGGGTGTTGGATTTAGGGTTTAGTGTTTAAGGTTTAGGGTTAAGGGAATACGGTTTAGGGTTTAGGGTTTAGGCTTTAGGGTTTGGGGTTTGGGATTTAAGTTTAGGGTTATGGATTTAAGGTTTAGGTTTTTGGGTTTAGGGTTTAGTGTTTTGAATTTAGGGTTTAGGGGTTGGGGTTAGGGTTTAAGGTTTAGGGTTTATGGTTTAGTGTTTTGGGCTTAGTGTTTAAGGATAAGGGTTTTTGGGTTCAGGGTTTTGGGTTTATGGTTTTTGGGTTTAGTGTCTAGGGTTTAGGGTTTATTGTTTAGGGTTTTAGGGTATACGGTATTGGGTATTGGGTCTAGGATTTTGGGTTTAGGTTTTAGGTATTAGGGTTTAGCGTTTAGGGTTTGGGGTTTATGGTTTAAGGTTTTTAGGTTTAGGGTTTAGGGTGTTGGGATTAGTGATTATGGTTTACGGTTTTGGGTTTAGTGTTTGGGGTTTAGGCTTTAGGGTTTTGGGTTTAGGGTTTTTGGTTATGGGTTAATGGTTTAGGGTTTAGGGTTATGGGTTTAGGGTTTTGGGTTTAGGTTTTTTGGTTTAGTGTTTAAGATATAGGGTTTAGGGTTTAGGGTTTGGGGTTTGGGCTTTCAGTTTATGGTTAAGGGTTTTGGGTTTAGGGTTTAATGTTTAGACTTTAGGGTTTAGGGTTTAGGGTTTAGGGTATTGGGTTTAGGTTTTAGGACTAGGATTTTTGGGTTTAGGGTTTAGTGTTAAAGGTTTAGGGTTTAGAGATTATGATTGAGGGTTTACTATTTTAGGTTTGGGGTTTAGGGTTTTGGGTTTAGGCTTTAGGGTTATGAGTTTTGGGTTAACAGTTTAGGGTTTAGGGTTTTGGGTTAAGTTTTTTGGGTTTAGGTTTTTGGGTTTAGGGTTTAAGGTTAAGGGTCTAGGGTTTAGGGTTTTGGGTCTACGGTTTAGAGTTTAGGGTTTCAGGATTAGGGTTTGAAGATTAGGGTTTTGGGTTTAGTTTGTTTTAGTGTTTTTAGGTTTAGGGTTTTGGATTTAGGGTTTAGGGTTTAGAGTTTTAGGGTTTAGGGTTTTGGATATTGGGTGTAGAATTTAGGGTTTAGGGTTTAGGGTTTATGTTTTAGGCTTTAGTGTTTAAGGTTTAAGGTTTAGGGTTTATGTTTTAGACTTTATTGTTTAAGGTTTAGGGTTTAGGGATTAAGGTTTAGGGTTTAGGATTTAGGGTAAGTTTTGGTTTTTCTGGTTTGGGATTTAGGCTTTAGGGATTTGGGTTTAGGGTTTACGGTTTTGGGTAACGGTTTAGGGTTTAGGGTTTTGGGTTCAGTGTTTTGGGTTTAGGATTTTGGGTTTATGGTTTAAGGATTAGAGTTTTGGTATAAGGGATTAGGATTTAGGGTTTAGGGTTTGGGGTTGGGGTTTGGGGCTTAGGGTTTTGGGTTTAGAGTTCGGGTTCAGGGTTCAGGGTTCAGGGTTCAGGGTTCAGGGTTCAGGTTTTAAGGTTCAAGGTTTTGGATTTAGGGTTTAGCGTATAGTGCTTTAGGGTTTAGGGTTTAGGTTAAGGGTTCAAGGTTTAAGCATTTTAGTGTTTGGTGTAAGGTTTAGGTTTTAGGGTTTTAGGGATTAGGGTTTAAGGTTTTAGGTTTAGGGTTTAGGGTTTAGGGTTTAGGGTTTGGGTTCAGGGCTTAGGGTATAAGCTTTACACATTAAGGTTTAGGGTTTGGGGTTCGGGTTTAGGAGTTTGGGTTTAGGGCGTAGGGTTTTGGGCTACGGGTTCAGGGTTTAGGGTTAAGGGTTTTGGGTTTAGGATTTAGGCTTTATGGTTTTGGGTTTAGTGTTTGAGGTTCAGGGTTTGGGGTATAGGTTTTGGATTTAGGGTATAGGGCATTTCAGCTTCAGGTTTATGGTTAGGGGTTTGGGATTTAGGGTCCTGGGTTTATGGTTTTTGGTTTAGGGTTTATGGTTCAGGGTGTTGGGTTCGGATTTAGGGTTTAGGCTATAAGGCTTAAGGTTTTGGGTTATAGGTTTGGGTTTTAGGTTTTGGGTTTACGGATTAGGGATTGGGGATTAGGGTTTAGGGTTTAGGGTTTAAGGTTTAGGGTATAAGCTTTAGGCTTTAGGGTTTTGGGCTTAGGATATAGGGTTTAGCGTATAGGGCGTTAGAGTTTAGGGTTTAGGGTTTAGGGATTAGGGTTAGGGGTTGAAGGTTTAGGATTAGGGCTCAGGTTTTTGGGTTTTCGGGTTTAGGGTTTAGGGTTTAGGGATTAGGGTTTAGGGCTTAGGTTTTAGGGTTTGTGGTTTCGGAATTAGGGTTTGGGGTTTGGGGTTTGGGGCTTAGGGTATAGGCTTTATACTTTAAGGTTTAGGGTTTAGGGTTTAGGGTGTAGGGCTTAGGGCTTAGGGTTTATAGTTTAGGGTTTAAGGTTTTGTGTTTATGGTTTAGGATTTATGGTTTAGGGTTTGGGGTTTGGGTTGGGGTTCAGGTTTTAGGTATTAGGGTTTAGATTTTAGGGTTTTGGGTTTATGGTTTAGGGTTTAGGGTTTTTTTATAGTTATTTGGATTTAGGGTTTAGGGTTTAAGGTTTTAGGCTCAGGGTTTAAGGATTAGGGTTTTTGTGTGTTGGGGTTAGGGTTTAGGGTTTAGGGTTTAGGTTAAAGGTTTTAGGATCTTGGTTTTACGGCTTAAGGTTTAGGTTTAGGGAATCTGGTTTTTTAGGTTTAGGGTTTAGAGTTTAGGATGTAGGGTTTGGGTTTAGATTTTAAGATTTTGGGTTTAGGATATAAGGTTTAGTGTTTAGGGATTAGGGTTTAGGGTTCAAGGTTTCGGGCTTGGGCTTCGGGTTTGGGGTTTGGGATTTGTGTTGAGCCTTTAGGGTTTAGGTTTTAGGGTTTAGGGTTTATGGTTTAGGGATTTGGGTTTGGGTTTAGGGTTTAGGGTTTAGGGTATAGGGTGTATGGTTTAGGTTTTATGGTTTATGGTTTATGGTTTATGGTTTAAGGTTTAGTGCTTTAGGTTTTCGGTAAAGGGATTAGGGCTTAGGGATTAGAGTTTAGCATTTGGTGTTTAGTGTTTGCGGTTTAGGCTTTAGGATTTTGGGTTTAGGGTTTATGGTTTAGGGATTAGAGTTTATGGTTTTGGGTTTAGTGTTTTGGGTTTAGGTTTTTGGGTTTAGTGTTTAAGGTTTAGGGTCAAGGGTTTAGGGTTTAGGGTTTAGGGTTTAGGGTTTAAGGTTTAGGTTTAGGGCTTAGGTTTTGGGGTTTGCGATTTAAGTTTTTGGTTTAGGGTTAAGGGTTGAAGGTTTAGGTTTTTGGGTTTAGGGTTTAGTGTTTTGAATTTAGGGTTTAGCGTTAAGGGTTTTGGGTTTAGCGTTTAGTGTTTAGGGTTTAGGGTTTAGGGCATGGTTTTAAGTATCGGTCGGTGTCGTGCCGTGTCGGTGACTCGACCGATACATACCGATATGCTATAAATTTTGGCCCCCTTTGCGTGTCGCCGTGTCGTGCGTTTGTCGTGCCGTGTCGTGTCGGTCCGATCGTCGATCTGATCTGAACTTTAATCTGGAATTCGAGGTATCGGTGCGATGTCGATTCCGTGTCGGTATTTCGACCGTTCGTGCGATGTCGAGCCGTGTCGTCTTTATGTCGTCCGTGTCGGTATGTATCGGTGAAAATATGAAAATTCCGTGAATGTGCCTTTTATTGTTTGAAACAAACACTTCAAACTCTCACCAATAGTTTTCTATATTTCTCTTCTTTCTTCCTTTGATTCCACACCTTTTGGAGACTCAAATGGTAGATTGAAAGAAACATTGTCAAGTGAATGGTTCAAAGAAGGAAAAACATAGTCCAGAAGAACCTTGAACTTGAAAGTTGAAAATTTTGAATAGTAAGTTCTTGAATCTACTCACTTTTTCAACTTAACCTTAGATTTTCAAGTTTTTACAAATCTAAGGTTCATCATAAGGTCAACGTCGGGTTGATTCGATTTGGTGGGCTTAATCGGGCTTGAAGACTTTCAAAGGCTACACGTGTCCGCCCATTTAACTAATCGGCTTAGTTATTGAGGGCATGGTACATTTTATATTGATCAGTCGGCCTCGGGCTATAATCAGACCACCTTAATGACTTTATCGGGCCTTAATCAGACTCGGACATGTTTAATGTTAAGCGGTTTTAACGATTTTAAGCGGGCCCTCTTTAAAATGTGCTCTTATATTTGGCCCTCATACAAGCCCAAAAAATGACAATAAATTAATAAATGATACCAAATATAACCATTATTTAAAATGTGAACATGTTTTTACTTTTAGTTTTACTTTCTAATTTGGGGGTAAAATAGGTATTCTACAATCATTAAAGGATCGGGCTAGGCGATGCACAATAGGCGGTCTCGTCGGGTGTAAGCAGTCGGTCTCGATCAGGCGCCGACAGTCAAGTGGCAAAACCAAGACCATTGTTTATAAGCGGGCGGTTCAAGCGACCGTTTAATAAATGGTCGGGCTCAAGCCACACGTTTAATAACGGTCGGGCGGGCAGTCTATAAGCAGTGGTCCCGATCGTTTAGTCGATTCAGACCCAATTGACACCTAGTTCATCATACTTAGAATCACATTTGTGCATCATTATTACATGAAATCATTGGATTTATAAGGATTTACAAACTTTTTCAAGAGAAAATGAGGTTTCAATTTATTTCAAATTTCTTAGATCTACTCATGCACAATGATTAAAAATGTTTAGATTTTTATATGTTATGTAAAACAAGTGTTCTACAACTTCCATGGAAAATTTTGATTTTCTCAAAAATATATTTGTCTATCAATATGATACCCTCATCATTTTGAACATTTCAACTCAATATATTTGTCTATCAATCGATACCCTCTACTTAAGTATTTATGCATTCTACATGTTATATATAACTTTTTTAACTATTTTTTATGCAAAGTGTATAAAAATGTGTTTCCTATCCATTTATATCGTATCTTTAGCGTATCTTAGCGTATCTCGATACGATCGATACCCTCATAATCTTATTTGACCGACCGATACGGCGACCGATACCGATACTTTAATCCTTGGTTTAGGGTTTATGGTTTATGGTTTAGTGTTTTGGGTTTAGGGTTTTTGGGTTCAGGGTTTTGGTTTTATGGCTTTTGGGTTTAGGGTTGAGGGTTTTGGGTTTATTGTTTAGGGTTTTAGGCTATAGGGTATAGGGTAAAGGGTGTAGGATTTTGGGTTTAGGTTTTTGGTATTAGGGTTTAGCGTTTAGGTGTTAGGGTTTATGGTTGTTTAGGGTTTAATGTTCTAGGTTTAGGGTTTAGGGTGTTGGGATTGGGTTTATGGTTTACGATTTTGGGTTTAGTGTTTGGGGTTTAGGGTTTAGGGTTTAGGGTTTAGGGTTTTGGGTTTTGGGTTTTTGGGTTTAGGGTATAGGGTTTTGGGTTTTGGGTTTAGTGTTTTGGGTTTAGGTTTTTGGTTTAGTGTTTAAGATATAGGGTTTAGGGATTAGGGTTGGGGGTTAGGGGTTTGGGGTTTTGGTCTTGGGTTTATGGTTAAGGGTTTAAGGTTATGGGTTTTGGGTTTAGGGTTTAATGTTTAGAGTTTATGGTTTATGGTTTTGGGTTTAGGGTTTTGGGTTTAGGTTTTAGGTTTTGGGCTTAGGGTTTAAGGATTAAGGTTTTTGGGTTTAGGGTTTATTGTTTAAGGTTTAGGTTTATAGGTTTTGGGTTTTGTGTAAATGGTTTAGGGTTTAGTGTTTTGGGTTTAGGTTTTTGGGTTTAGGGTTTAAGGTTTAGGGTTTGGGTTTAACATTTAGGGTTTAGGGTTTAGGGCTTAGGATTTGGGGTTTGGGGTTTAGGGCTTAGGGTTTTGGGTTTAGGGTCAAGGGTGGGTTATGGGTTTGGGGTATGGCGTTTAGTGTTTAGGGTTTAGGGTTTAGGGTTTACGGTTTGGGGTATAAGGTTTAGGGCTTATGCTTTAGGGTTTTGTGTTTAGGGTTTTGGGGTTTCGGTTTTGGGTTTAGGGTTTATGGATTAGGGTTTTAGGTTTAGGGTTTAGGGTTTAGGTTTTTGGGATTAGGGTTTAGGGTTTCTGGTTAAGGGTTTAGTGTTTAAGGTTTAGGGTTTAGGGATTATGGTTTATAGTTTAGGGTTTATGGTTTGGGGTTTAGGGTTTGGGGTTTATGCTTTAGGGTTTTGTGTTTAGAGTTTAAGGCTTTGGGTTCACGGTTTATGGTTTTGGGTTTTGGGTTTAAGTTTTAGCCTTTTTGGGTTTAGGGTTTAGGGTGGAGGTTTTAGGATTTTGGTGTTAGGGTTTTAGGTTTGGGGTTTAGGGTTTAGGGTATAGGGGTAGGGTTTAGGGTTTAGGTTTTAAAATTTAGAGTTTAGGGTTTAAGGTTTATGGTTTAGGGTTTAGGGATTAGGGTTTTTGGGTTTTGGGTTTCGGGTATTGTGTGTAGGGTTTAGGGTTTAGGTTTCAAGGTATAGTGAATAGGGATTAAGCTTTAGGGTTTAGGGATTAGGGTTTAGGGTTTACGGCTTAGGGTTTAGGGTATGGGGTTTAAGTTTTTGGATTTAAGGTTTAGGGTTTGGGGTGTAGGGATTAGGGTTGAGGGATTACGGTATAGGCTTTAGGGTTTAGCGTTTAGGGTTTAGGGTTTTGGGTTTAGGTATTATGGTTAGGGTTTAGGTTTAGTGGTTTAGGGTTTAGGGTTAGGTGTTTAATATTTATGTATTAGGGTTTAGGGTTTAGGGTTTAGCGCTTCGATTATAGACTTTAGGCTTTAATGTTGCGGGTTTAGGATTTTGGGTTTAGGGTTTAGGGCTTGGGGTTTAGGGATTTATGGTTTAGGGTTTAGATTTTTTGGTTTAGTGTTTTGGGTTTCGAGGTTTAGGATTTGGGTTGAAGGGTTAGGGTATTGGCTTTAGGGTTTATGGTTTAGGTTTAGGTTTTAGGGTTTAGGGTATAGGTATTATGGTTATGGTTTAGGTTTAGCGGTTTAGGGTTTAGGATTAGGGTATCGTTCTTTATAGTTTCTGGTTTAGGGTTTAGGATTTAGGTTTCAGGGTTTAGAGTTTATGGTTTAGGGTTTAGGATTTAGGGTTCAGGGTTTAGGGTTTAGTGTTTAGGGTTTAGGGTTTAGGGTTTAGGGTTTAGGGCTTTAGGTATAGGCTATAAGGTTTTGGGTTTAGCATTTAGGGTTGAGGGTTTGGGGTTTAGGGCTTGGGGTTTAGGGATTTATGGTTTAGGGTTTAGATTTTTGGGTTTAGTGTTTTGGGTTTCAAGGTTTAGGATTTGGGTTGAAGGGTTAGGGTATTGGCTTTAGGGTTTATGGTTTAGGGTTTAGGTTTTAGGGTTTAGGGTATAGGTATTATGGTTAGGGTTTAGGTTTAGCGGTTTAGGGTTTAGGATTAGGGTATCGTTCTTTATAGTTTCGGGTTTAGGGTTTAGGATTTAGGTTTCAAGGTTTAGAGTTTATGGTTTAGGGTTTAGGATTTAGGGTTCAGGGTTGAGGGTTTAGTGTTTAGGGTTTTGGGTTTTGGGTTTAGGGTTTAGGGTTTAGGGTTTAGGGTTTAGGGCTTTAGGTATAGGCTATAAGGTTTTGGGTTTAAGATTTGGGTTTGAGGGTTTGGGGAATTGGGTTTAGGGTTTAGTGTGGGGATTTAGGGTGTAGGGTTTATGGTTTAGGGTTTAGGGCTTAGGGTTTAGGATAATGGTTAGATTAGGTTTAGGTTGTTTAGGGTTTAGGGATTAGGGTTAAGGTTTTAGGTTTTGGGATTAGGGTTATGGATTTAAGGTTTTGGGTTTTGGGTTTGGGTTTAGTGTTTAGAGTTTAGGGTTTAGTGGTTAGGGTTTTGGGGTCCGGGTTTTGTGTTTAGGGTTTAGGGTTTAGGGTTTTCGGTTTACGGATTTGGGCTTAGGGTTTAGCCTTTGGGGTTTGGGGAATAGGGTTTTTGGGTTTAGCCTTTGGGGTTTGGGGACTAGGGTTTTGGGTTGAAGCTTTAGGGTTTGGGGTATAGGGTTTCGGTTTTGGGTTTAGGGCTAACGGTTTAAGGTTTAAGGTTTTGGGTTTAGTGTTTAGTGTTTATAGTTTAGTGTTTAGGGTTTAGGGTTTAGATTTAGGTTTTATGGTTTGGTGTTTAGTGTTTAGGGTTTAGTGGTTGGGGTTTTGGGGTCCGGGTTTTGTGTTTAGGTTTAGGGTTTAGGGTTTAGGGTTTTCGGTTTATGGTTTAGGGCTTAGGGTTTAGCCTTTGGGGTTTGGGGATTAGGGTTTTTGGGTTTAGGGATTGGGGTTTAGGCCTAGGGTTTTGGGTTGAAGCTTTAGGGTTTGGGGTTTAGGGTTTTGGTTTTGGGTTTAGGGTTTTGGTTTTGGGTTTAGGGTTAATGGTTTAAGGTTTTAGGTTTTGGGTTTAGTGTTTAGTGTTTATAGTTTAGAGTTTAGGGTTTAGGGTTTAGATTTAGGGTTTATGGCTTGGTGATTAGTGTTTAGGGTTTAGTGGTTTGGGTTTTGGGGTCCGGGTTTTGTGTTTAGGGTTTAGGGTTTAGGGATTAGGATTTTTCGGTTTACGGTTTAGGGCTTAGGGTTTAGCCTTTGGGGTTTGGGGATTAGGGTTTTGGGTTTAGGGATTGGGGTTTAGGGCCTAGGGTTTTGGGTTGAAGCTTTAGGGTATGGGGTTTAGGGTTAAGGGTTAACGGTTTAAGTTTTATGGTTTTGGTTTTAGTGTTTAGAGTTTATAGTTTAGAGTTTAGGGTTTAGAATTTAGATTTAGGGTTTATTGTTTGGTGTTTAGTGTGTAGGGTTTGGGGTTTAGGTTTAGGTTTAAGGGGTTAAGGTTTAGGATTTTGGGTTTACGGTTTAGTGTTTATAGTTTAGGGTTTAGGGTTTAGGGTTTAGGTTTAGGGTTTAGGGTTTGGGGTTTAGCGTTTAGTGTTTAGGGTTTGAGTTTAGTGTTAAGGATTTATGGTTTAGGGTTTAGGGTTTAGGTTTTGGTGTTTATAGTTTAGGGTTTACGGTTTAGATTAATGGTTTAGGGTTTGGGGTTTAGTGTTTAGGGTTTAAGTTTTGGGGTTTAGGGTTTGGGGTTTATGGTTTAGGGTTTTGGTTTACAGTTTAGGGTTTAGGGTTTGCGGTTTTGTGTTTAGGGTTTAAGGTTTGGGGTTTAAGCTTTGGGGTTTAGGCTTTAGGGTTTTGGGCTTCAGGTTTGGGGTTTAGGGTTTAGGGCTTTAGGTATAGGCTATAAGGTTTTGGGTTTAGCATTTAGGGTTGAGGGTTTGGGGTTTAGGGCTTGGGGTTTAGGGATTTATGGTTTAGGGTTTAGATTTTTGGGTTTAGTGTTTTGGGTTTCAAGGTTTAGGATTTTGGTTGAAGGGTTAGGGTATTGGCTTTAGGGTTTATGGTTTTGGGTTTAGGTTTTAGGGTTTAGGGTATAGGTATTATGGTTAGGGTTTAGGTTTAGTGGTTTAGGGTTTAGGATTAGGGTATCGTTCTTTATAGTTTCTGGTTTAGGGTTTAGGATTTAGGTTTCAAGGTTTAGAGTTTATGGTTTAGGGTTTAGGATTGGGTTGAGGGTTCAGGTTTAGGGTTTAGTGTTTAGGGTTTAGGGTTTTGGGTTTAGGGTTTAGGGTTTAGGGTTTAGGGTTTAGGGCTTTAGGTATAGGCTATAAGGTTTTGGGTTTAAGATTTGGGGTTGAGGGTTTGGGGAATTGGGTTTAGGGTTTAGTGTGGGGATTTAGGGTGTAGGGTTTATGGTTTAGGGTTTAGGGTTTAGGGTTTAGGATAATGGTATAGCATTCAGGTTTTATTGTTTAGGGTTTAGGGATTAGGGTTTAGGTTTTAGGTTTTGGGATTAGGGTTATGGGTTTAAGGTTTGGGTTTTGGGTTTTGGGTTTAGGGTTTAGTGTTTAGAGTTTAGGGTTTAGTGGTTAGGGTTTTGGGGTCCGGGTTTTGTGTTTAGGGTTTAGGGTTTAGGGTTTTGGTTTACGGATTTGGGCTTAGGGTTTAGCCTTTGGGGTTTGGGGAATAGGGTTTTTGGGTTTAGCCTTTGGGGTTTGGGGACTAGGGTTTTGGGTTGAAGCTTTAGGGTTTGGGGTATAGGGTTTCGGTTTTGGGTTTAGGGTTAACGGTTTAAGGTTTAAGGTTTTGGGTTTAGTGTTTAGTGTTTATAGTTTAGTGTTTAGGGTTTAGGGTTTAGATTTAGGTTTTATGGTTTGGTGTTTAGTGTTTAGGGTTTAGTGGTTAGGGTTTTGGGGTCCGGGTTTTGTGTTTAAGGTTTAGGGTTTAGGGTTTAGGGTTTTCGGTTTATGGTTTAGGGCTTAGGGTTTAGCCTTTGGGATTTGGGGATTAGGGTTTTTGGGTTTAGGGATTGGGCTTTAGGCCTAGGGTTTTGGGTTGAAGCTTTAGGGTTTGGGGTTTAGGGTTTTGGTTTTGGGTTGAGGGTTTTGGTTTTGGTTTTGGGTTTAGTGTTAACGGTTTAAGGTTTTAGGCTTTGGGTTTAGTGTTTAGTGTTTATAGTTTAGAGTTTAGGGTTTAGGGTTTAGATTTAGGGTTTATGGCTTGGTGATTAGTGTTTAGGGTTTAGTGGTTTGGGTTTTGGGGTCCGGGTTTTGTGTTTAGGGTTTAGGGTTTAGGGTTTAGGGTTTAGGGATTAGGATTTCGGTTTACGGTTTAGGGCTTAGGGTTTAGCCTTTGGGGTTTGGGGATTAGGGTATTTGGGTTTAGGGATTGGGGTTTGGGGCCTAGGGTTTTGGGTTGAAGCTTTAGGGTATGGAGTTTAGGGTTAAGGGTTAACGATTTAAGTTTTATGGTTTTGGTTTTAGTGTTTAGAGTTTATAGTGTAGAGTTTAGGGTTTAGAATTTAGATTTAGGGTTTATGGTTTGGTGTTTAGTGTGTAGGGTTTGGGGTTTGGGTTTAGGTTTAAGGGGTTGAGGTTTAGGATTTTGGGTTTACGGTTTAGTGTTTATAGTTTAGGGTTTAGGGTTTAGGGTTTAGGTTTAGGGTTTAGGGTTTGGGGTTTAGCGTTTAGTGTTTAGGGTTTGAGTTTAGTGTTAAGGATTTATGGTTTAGGGTTTAGGGTTTAGGTTTTGGTGTTTATAGTTTAGGGTTTACGGTTTAGATTAATGGTTTAGGGTTTGGGGTTTAGTGTTTAGGGTTTAAGTTTTGGGGTTTAGGGTTTGGGGTTTATGCTTTAGGGTTTTGGTTTATAGTTTAGGGTTTAGGGTTTGGGTTTTGTGTTTAGGGTTTAAGGTTTGGGGTTTAAGCTTTGGGGTTTAGGCTTTAGGGTTTTGGGCTTCAGGTTCGGGGTTTAGGGTTTAGGGTTTTGGGTTATAGGATTTAGGTTAGGGTTCAGGGTTTGGGGTATAAGGTTTAGGATTTAGGGTATATGGCATTTCAGCTTCAGGTTTAAGGTTAGGAGTTTGGGATTTAGGGTCTAGGGTTTAAGGTTTTTTGGTTTAGGGTTTATGGCTCAGGCGTTAGGGTTTTGGCTTAAGGTTTAGTCTATAAGGCTTAGGGTTTTGGGTTTTTGGTTTGCGGTTTAGGGATTGGGGATTAGGGTTTAGGGTTTAGGGTTTAGGGTTTAAGGTTTAAGGTTTAGAGTATAGGGTTTAGGATATAGGGTTTATGATATAGGGTTTAGCATATAGGGCTTTAGGGTTTAGGGTGTAGGTTTAGGTTTAGGGTTTCAGGGTTTAAGGATTAGGGTTTAGGTTTTTGGATTTCGGGGTTTAGGGTTTAGGGTTTAGGGTTTAGGGCTTAGGGTTAAGGGTTTGGGGTTTGAGATTTAGGGTTTGGGGTTTTGGGCTTAGGGTATAAGCTTTTAGACTTTAATGTTTAGGGTTTAGGGTTTAGGGTTCAGGGGTTTAGGGTTTAGGGTTTAGGATTTATAGTTTATGGTTCATGGTTTTGAGTTTATGGTTTAGGGTTTAGGGTTTAGGGTTGGGAGTTTGGATTAGGGGTTCAGGTTTTAGGTATTAGGGTTTAGATTTTAGTGTTTTAGGGTTTATGGTTTAGGGTTTAGGGTTTAGGCTTTTGGGTTTTGGGTTTAGGGTGTTTTTTTTTTATAGTTGTTTGTTTTTAGGGTTTAGGGTTTAAGGTTTAGGGTTTAGGGTTTAGGGTTTTGGTCTCAGGGTTTAGGATTAAGGCTTTTGGGTTTAGGTTTTGGGTAAAGGTTTTAGAATTTTGGTTTTAGGGCTTAGGGTTTAGGTTTAGGGAATATTGTTTTTGGGTTTAGGGTTTAGAGTTTAGGATGTAGGGTTTAGGTTTTAGATTTTAAGATTTAGGGTTTAGGATATAAGGTTTAGTGTTTAGGGTTTAGGTTTATGGTTTTAAGGTTTAGGGTTTAGAGTTTAAGGTTTCAGGTTTAGTGTTTAAGGTTTAATGTTTAGGGATTAGGGTTTTGGGTTTAGGGTTTAGGGCCTAGTGTTTGGGGTTTAGGGTTTTGGGTTGAGCGTTTAGTGTTTTGTGATAAGGGTTTAGTTCTTAGGGTTTAGGGTTTATGGTTTAGGGATTTGGGTTTAATGGTTTAATGTATAGGGTATAAGGTGTAGGGTTTAGGTTTTAGTGTTATGGCCCATGGTTTCAGGTTTACGGTTTAGTGCTATAGGTTTTCGGTATAGGGTTTAGGGTTTTGGGATTAGAGTTTAGGGTTTGGGGTTTAGTGTTTGCGGTTTTGGGTTTAGGGTTTATGGATTAGGGATTAGTGTTTATGGTTTTGGGTTTAGTGTTTTGGGTTTAGGTTTTTGTGTTTAGTGTTTAAGGTTTAGGGTAAGGGACTAGGGTTTAGGGTTTATGGTTTAGGGCTTTGGTTTTAAAGTTTAGGATTTAAGATTTTGGTTTAGGGTTAAGGGTTTAAGGTTTAGGTTTTTGGGTTTAGGCTTTAGTGTTTTGAATTTAGGGTTTTGGGTTTAGGGTTTAGGGTTTAGGGTTAAGGGTTATTGGTTTAATGTTCTATGCTTAGGGTTTAAGGATTAGGATTTTTTGGTTCAGGGCTTTGGTTTTATAGTTTTGGGGTTTAGGGTTTAGGGTTTGGGTTCATTCTCTTGGGCTTTATGGTTTAGGGTATAGGGTATAGGGTATAGGGTATTGGGTGTAGGATTTAGAGTTTAGTGTTTAAGGTTTAGGGTTAAGGGAATAGGGTTTAGGGTTTAGGGTTTAGGCTTTAGGGTTTGGGGTTTGGGATTTAAGTTTTGGGTTTAGGGTTATGGATTTAAGGTTTTGGTCTTTTGGTTTTGGGTCTAGTGTTTGGAATTTTGGGTTTAGTGCTATAGGTTTTTGGTTTAGGGATTAGGGTTATGGATTTAAGGTTTTGGTTTTTTGGTTTGGGGTCTAGTGTTTGGAATTTAGGGTTTAGTGCTATAGGTTTTCGGTATAGGGATTAGGGTTTAGGGATTAGAGTTTAGGGTTTGGGGTTTAGTGTTTGCGGTTTAGGCTTTAGGGGTTTGGGTTTATGGTTTATGGTTTAGGGATTAGTGTTTATGGTATTGGGTTTAGTGTTTTGGGTTTAGGTTTTTGTGTTTAGTGTTTAAGGTTTAGGGTTAAGGGACTAGGGTTAAGGGTTTACGGTTTGGGGTTTAGGTTTTAGGGTTTGGGATTTAAGATTTTGGTTTAGGGTTTAGGGTTAAAGGTTTACTGTTTCGGTTTTGGGGTTTAGGCTTTAGTGTTTTGAATTTAGGGTTTTGGGGTAGGGGTTTTGGGTTTTGGGTTTTGAGTTTTGAGTTTAGGGTTTAGGGTTTAGGGTTAATGGTTTATGGTTTAGAGTTCTGGGCTTAGGGTTTAAGCAGTAGGATTTTTGGGTTCAGGGTTTTGGTTTTATGGTTTTTGGTTTAGGTTTTAGGGTTTAGGTTTTATTGTTTAGGGTTTTACGGTGTAGTGTATAAGGTATAGGGTGTTGGATTTAGGGTTTAGTGTTTAAGGTTTAGGGTTAAGTGAATACGGTTTAGGGTTTAGGGTTTAGGCTTTAGGGTTTGGGGTTTGGGATTTAAGTTTAGGGTTATGGTTTTAAGGTTTAGGTTTTTGGGTTTAGGGTTTAGTGTTTTGAATTTAGGGTTTAGGGGTTAGGGTTTAGGGTTTAGGGTCTATGGTTTAGGTTTTTTGGTTTAGTGTTGAAGATTTAGGGTTTAGTGTTTAGGGTTTAGGGTTTGGGGTTTGGGCTTTCATTTTGTGGTTAAGGGTTTTGGGTTTAGGGTTTAATGTTTAGATTTTAGGGTTTAGGTTTTATGGACTAGGATTTTTGGGTTTAGAGTTTAGTGTCAAAAGTTTAGGGTTTAGAGATTATGGTTGAGGTT